>JASCZW010005393.1:0-208749 GCA_034211315.2 Aedes japonicus | reverse complement strand
GTTCAATCTTGTATTAGAACATGCTTCTTACCCGAGAAATAAACATTTCGTGTTTAGTTGTCTGGATAATTCTCAGGTTTGGTTGAAATGTGTGCTTCATTTGTACGAGAGTCTCCCCTTCCAGAGGCGGAGGGGTCTCAAACCACCACAGAAACAATTTCAGCTTTCAAAAGCCTTCACATGTCAAATTTAGTTCCATTTGCTTGATTAGTTCTCGAGTTATGCAGAAATGTGTTTTATTTGTATGAGGCCCTCCCTTTTCAGAAGGGGAAGGGGTCTCGAACCGTCAAAGACAAAATCCTGCCTCCAGAAACCCATAACCCATGCCTCCAGAAACCCACATAATTATAAAATGAAGACAGACAGACACCGGTCGTCATCGAAGGAGACTTCAATACTTGGGCTGTGGAGTAGGGCAGCAGATGTACCAACGCTAGAAGGTGCAGCCTAGGTACTGCTGCTTGAGTTCCCGAGCGGGTGAAGATAGTCGGGTTCGCAAACGACATCACCCTAGAGATATGTGGTGAATCCATCGAAGAGGTCGTGTTAACGGCTTCACACTCCATCGGCATTGTGGAGAGATGGATGAGCTGCAGGCAGTTGGAGCTATCCCACCATAAGACTGAGATCGCGGTGGTGAATTATAGGAAATCGGAGCAACATGCGACGATCAGTGCAGGTAACTGCAGAGTGGAATCGAAGAGGTTCTTGAGGTATCTTGAGGTTATGATCGACGATAAGCTGTCCTTTGTCAGTCACGTCGATTACGCCTGCAAAAAAGCCTCTATGGCTATATCGGCATTATTCCGCATGATGTCGAATAGCTCGGCGGTGCAAACTCCTGGCCAGTGTCGCACTGTCCATCCTTAGGTACGGCGGGCCAGCATGGATCACCTGAGTACCAAGAGCTACGTAAGTAAGCTAAAGAGTACGCACAGGCTTATGTGCCTAAGAGTGGTTAGTGCTTACCGAACGGTATCACGCAACGCGGTCTGCGTTCTAGCGGGGATGATGCCAATAGGCATGGTCATAAAAGAGGACGTAGAGTCATCGAACAACGTGAAACAAGAGGTATTCGGACGACCACTAGAGCCGCATCCATGGTTAAGTGGCAAAGGGAATAGAACAACTCCAGCAAAGGTCGCTTATCCCGGAATTAACCGGGTGGGTCGGTAGGCGACACGGTGAAGTGTACCTCCGCTTAACGCAGATATTGTCTGGCCACGGCTGTTTTAAATATGGGCATGTACAGTCCTCCGCATGCAGCGAGTGTGCGGGAGTCGAGGAAACTGCGGAACTATGTGTTCTTCGCATGTCCTCGCTTCAACGGCGCGAGATCCGACATGATTGCCGTAAGCGGTCACAACACGACTCCGGACAATTCGGTCCCGAGGAGGTGCCAGGACCGGGACGTCTGGGACGCGGTCTGCGTAGTTGCCTCCCAGATCGTCCTCAATCTCCAACAAAAATAGCGAAACGACCAAAGGCAGGTCGCAGGGACCACCTAACTACTAAAGCCCTAAGAAGTTAGACATAGTAGGTGCGTAACAAGCACAATAGTCCCCTCTCCGAAGTAATACCAAAAGGTGGTTCCGGTGAGGGTCCAGAGCTTAAGGCACGGGTGGGTTTTTAGTGGGTCGAGGAGTAGGCACCCTCACCCCCACACCCTGAGTTCTTCAGATGTCTGGTTGCAGATTTTCCATCCCGTCTAAAAAAAAAAAATAGAGGGTGCAGCCTGCTAGAAGCCTTGGCAAAGCTGGAAGTAACACTATCAAATGTAGGTTCCGCCAGCACTATTCGCCGGGACAGTCGTGAATCCGTCATCGATGTTACCTTCTGTAGTCCGTCGCTGATGACAAATATGAACTGGAGAGTGTGTGCGGAGCATACCCATAGCGACCATCTGGCGTTCCGGTACAGCATCGGTCAGCGAAGTCCTGTCGCAATACGAAGGAGAAATAGTTACGCGCGGAAGTGGAAGACGAAGGTCTTCGACAAGGAACTCTTTGTTGAGGCACTTCGGTTCAACAACGAACTTTCGATCCGAAACACGGACCAGCTGACGAATACGTTAGTAAGGGCATGCAACGCAACCATGCCGAAGCTACTGGAGCCGAGGAACAATCGGCGCCCAGCGAACTGGTGAAATGAGCAACTCGGCTTCCTTCGTGCTAGTTGTTTCAGCACTAGAAGACATGTCCAGAGAGCTAAAACCAGATAAAGAGGTACATAGGGTGGGATTCTGAGTGGTCAGGACCGCTTTAAAACTTGAGATATGAGCATGAGCAGAATGAGCAAGACGAACTGCTACAAGGAGCTGTGCCAAGCCGCTGATGTTACCCCTGGGGCGATGCGTATCGTATTGTTATGGAAAAGATCAAAGATCCAACAATGGCTTCAGAACTATGTCCAGCAAAACTGAAGGTTATCGCAGATGAACAAGGCACCCGGACCGCAAGGAATCCCTTACGTAGCTCTGAAAGTGGCGCTTTGGGCTTTCCCAAAAATGTTCGGGAATGTGCTACGGAAATGTCTAGAAGAAGGCCATTTCCCGGACTGGTGAAAATACAGAAATTAGTGTTGCTGCCGAAGCCAGGAAAGTCACGTGGGGATTCAACATCGTATAGGCCAATATGCCTGTTGGATACTCACGGGATACTCCTGGGAAGGATCATCCTCAATAAGCTGAAGAAATTCACTGAAAGCGAGCACGGGCTATCAAGGATGCAATTAGGTTTCCGGAAAAGGGAGCCTACGGTGAATGCTATTCGGACAGTGGTTAAGACAGCCGCAAACCCAAAAGCGTTATGATCGTTGGCTTTGCAGATGACATAGTATTATCGGTGAAAGGCGAAACACTGGAAGAAGTGGATGTGCTGGGGATCGAAGCAATTGGCATAATTGAAAGCTGGATACAGGGAACGAAGCTGCTGATAGCCCACCACAAAACGGAGGTGCTAATGGTCAGCAACTGCAAAGCGGTACAGCGTGCAGAAATCGTCATCGGAGGGCTTGCCATAGCCTCGAAGCGCGTGCTGAAGTATTTGGGTATGATGATTGACGACCGGCTAAATTCCAACAGCCACGTAGAATATATCTGCGGGAAGGCGGCGAAACCCATCAATGCGGTAGCCAGAATCCTGCCGAATGGCTACGGACCTAGAAGTAGTAAGCGGCGTCTACTGGCTAGTGTATCATCATCGATACTAAGATACGGAGGTCCAGCCTGGGTTGCAGCGCTGGAAACCAAGCGAAACCAGGCAAAGTTGAACAGTACGTTCAGGCACACGGCCATGCAAGTCGCGAGTGCGTACCGAACTATTTCATCGGAGGCAGTTTGCGTCATTGCCGGAATGATACCGATTGGCATCACTCTTGTGGAGGACAGTAAATGTTATCAGCGGAAAAATGAATAAATGGCAACGAAAAAGAGACAACGGTCGATGGACGTACCTGCTCATACCGGATTCGTCGACCTGGATGAAAAGGAAGCACGGAGAGGTAAATTTCTAGCTTACGCAGTTTCTGTTCGGCCATCGTTGCTTCAGACAATATTTGCATCGATTCAGACATGCAGCGTCACTCTTTTATCCGGAGTGCCCAGACGTCCAAGAGACACCGAAGCACGTGGCCTTTGAGTGCCCAAGATTTGGATCAATGCGAAGCGAGACTTGCTCTTGCGGGGCAGATACCAGCCCAGTTAACGTAGTCTATAGAATGTGTCGTGACGAAAGTGTTTGGAATGCGATCAACGGAGCCATAACGCAAATCATGCCGGCTCTGCAGCGAAAATGGCGGGAGAGTGAAGAAGCGAGTGGTTTTGTGGAGTTGCGGGTTGTCGAGTTCGGTAGTTTCGCAGTCAGGATTACTCGAGTCAATTGCGTGAGTATGTGAGAGCTAAATGACTCACCGTCGTTCGCTTTTGGAATCCACAGGCGGGTAATTCTCCGTTGGAGAAGGGTAGATCCGATGTCATGGACTACTCAATTCGATGACGTTGTTGGACTTAGTTCCGTGCTACAATGGGTGGTAGTACATATCATACATACATCATAGGCGTTTTATGAACAATTCCTGAAAGCTTGTTCAAATCTGAGACGGTCAACTACAAGTGGCGCGGAAACTATGACCCGCTTAGGTATTGAAGTATTGAATTTTCCGCCAGTACTATTTCGCTCTAAGATTTAATAACAGGAAACAACAAAACAAAATAAATACAACATTGTTACAAAATATCTAAAAGTCATTGGTACGGCCAGCAAATAATAACCTAGCAATTCAACACAACAAACAAGAAATTTAATTTCCTCCCCCTACTGAGTTCAGGTCGGTATCAACATAATAGAGGCAGATTTAATTGTGGTCAGAAGAAATTCAATTTTGCAGCCCATTTCATTTATAGCTTTCCCATTATTGAGGGGCCTAATTTAATTGGCTCCCTTGTTTGAAAGTGAAATTTGCTTATTTTTATATCACTTCTCTCAGCTTACCTTTGGCAAAGAAGGAATCACTCCAGCGGCAGTGAGCAAAAACTTTAGCTTGCCCATCTATGGCTAGAACGAACAGGAAATTATGCATTTGATGACATTAGGTTGTTGCTGGGCAGATTCTTCTTTATATTTTCCTTGAAATTTCAAGTGTGTCATACACCAATTAATTTGTGTTCCAGATCGTTTCCAACGATATTAATAGGAAGAGCCTTTTATGCCTTATTCTAAGCGATTCCAGCTTATTGCCAATTAACTTATTGCTAGCTCTCAACTCAGTGTTCTAAATGCACTTCCACAGTTATTAATTCAAAACTTTCGATGCCAGGTGCCATTTTTGAATTACTATGACTGTATGGCAAGTAGACTGCAATTGGGGTAACTTACAAAGTGTGATAGTGGTTCACATAATTAGGAAAAAATAAAATCAAACTACTACCGCAGATCCAATTTGTTCCGATTTAAGCCAACAGTAAGTGCCACTCACATAGTGTGAAAGTTTACATCAATGGGATTTCTTTTTTTTTTTGTTATTTTACTCTTGATAGTTGATTTGGTTCAATTTAAACCAAAAGTGAGGATGTCTATGTGCGATGGTAATTTAAAATATTAGAAAAAAATAGTTCTAGGAAACAAAACCAAATGCGGAATTCAAAAATTCAAATAAATACTAAGTTTACTCTGCCAAAAGACGTGTTAACCTTTTGAAGACAACACAACCAAAAAGAACTCCTTCTGTTAGAAAGGAAGGATGAATATTTCATGAAAACTCATTAGGTTTTTATTCAAAAAATTTAAAGAAATGTTATGTTCGATCTTTAACAAGACAGATTCACAGAGTGAAAAATTTGCTTTATTAAGTTGTTCATGAACAAAAAAAGCAAAATCTCGTATGAAAATTATTTGTTGCACATGTAGGCATGTTTTTAAGTTCTTTCTTCGTTTTATTTATGAATTCCTCCTCAGTTTTCAAAATTGTTGGAGTAGATCTAACGTTTCAGGTTGGCCCAGAAATTCTCGATGGGACACAGCTGGGGGACGTTGGGCGGCTTCGCCGACTTGGGGACCACATCGATATTCAGCCACTCCATCTCCTCCAACGATCGCTTCGAGTAGTGGGCCGAAGCCAGATCTGGCCAGAACACCACGTCTTCGCCCTTATGGTGTTCCTTGATGAACGACGCAACTTCCAGCAGGCATTTTGTACGATAAATTTCCCCTTTCATGGCCAGTCCGGAGCGAAAGAAGAGCGGCTACGACATTCCCTTCTCGCTGATTGTCTGCCACAGCAGCACCTTCTTGGGGAACTTGGAGTGTGAAATGAACATCACCTCAGAGCTCACTTCCTTCGTGGGGGAAGTAAAATACGAAGTGCCCTGCCAGTCGTTGCCATCCAGGGTGCAATAGGTCTCGTCGTCCATCACCACCGCCACGTCGCGATTCGCCGGAAAATTTGAGTTGACCATCTTATTCAGCCGTTGCCGCTGCGTCATTGCCTGCAGCTTCGAAACCAGTGGACGTGACTTCCGCTTCCTGTCATGTATGTTCGTGTTCGCTAGGTACTTTTTCACTGTTTGGCCGATGAACCGACCTCCCGGCCAAGCGCACGCAGAGATGTAGCCACTTTTCCTCGGTCTTCCTCTTTAGCACCCTTCGCGGCTTGTCGCTCAGGGCCGTTGGTCATCCTGAACTGGGCTCTTCGATGCTCTGAGATGGCAGATGCCGGAACGGTGTATCCGGCGTCCACAAAATGCCACAAGATGTCCGTTTTAGACGCGGCAGGGTTGTCGTTCTTTGAACGGAGTTGCTTCACTGTTTCTGCCATCACGGTTAGAGTTCGACTGATAGAGCTATCAAAGTTCGTGTCTTTTGTAAACAAAGAGGGGAAGTAAAATTTTCAAAATTGTCAGAACAGGACCTTACATCGTCGAGGCATTAAATGGAGTGAATGAATCTTGCATTGGTGAACGACCCTGAATCAACTTCGTTGAAATTGATTTGATTTCATCTCCGCCCACCTGAGTAGCGGTTGAACACGAACGAAACATGCGTGCCAGTGTTGCTAGAAGTGTAAGAGTCTGTATTCGATGAGAGATTTGGACACATGCAATTGTTTGTAACTTTTTAGCGTGTGGGTAATCATGAAATTAATGATGAATTTGTCAATTGTGTAATGAGTTTCGAAAATCGCTCGAGTGATTTCAGTGATGCTTCGAATCAAGAAATAGTGCGCCAACAAATTTTGGGCACTCCTTCGAAAAACCCAAACGCTTCATCGATGGATCGAAAACAGCTCGAAAACAGCTCAACCGTATCTCATGTGATCAAAACGTTCAACGACCGTAAGACACAAGCGGCAAAAAACTGCCCATCCGCCATATCCATTTAGCGTTATCCCAACATTTCGATCAGGGATGTTTGAAAAGGCGAAAGTTTCAGTTTGTTTGTGCGTAACAAAGAAACGTTCTGTATACGTGTGCAAGGTCAGAAGGCACCGAACCGGAGCGATAAACAGAACTCGGTTGCCAAAACTCGTGCTAGAAAACTGTACAGGGAGTGGCTCACAAAACCGTTCTGCATTGTGATGGACGATGAGACCTACATTAAAGCCGACACCAAACAAATGCCAGGACAGGAACACTACGTCACCACCTCTAAGTTGGCGTTCCGGAGAGTGTACGGAAGACGAAACTGTCGAAATCGCCAAAAATTCTTGTCTGGCAAGCGATCTGCGGATGTGGCAAAATGAGTCAGCCCTTCATCACCTCTGGGACCGTCAACCGACAAATCTACAAGGACGAATGCCTCCAAAAACGACTTCTGCCCTTCTTTGAGATCTCACGATTGCCCAACACTGCTTTGGCAGGATTTGGCATCTTGCCACCATGCCCGGCCCGTCTTAGACTGGTACAAAGATATTAATTTAGTTTTTGTACCAAAAGACGTCACCCCTCCAAACACTCCGGAACTTCGCCCAATTGAAAAATTTTGGGCAATCATGAAAGCAAAGCTCGTTAAAACTCCAAAACTGATAGAAAATAAACTTGAACTAAAGAAAGTGTGGTTAAGAGTAAATAAGCAAGTCGGTCCTATCATTGCCCAAAATTTGATGAAAGGGGTCAAGGCAAAGGTGCGGGCATTTGGGTTGGGAGAAGAGGTTCAATAAACCAATGATGTCAAAACTTAACCATTTAGTAGTACTTTATTTCCAGAAAGCTGGAAAAGAATCGGGCGCAAGGAAAATTTTTGGTGACCTATTTTGTGTGTCCAAATTTCATCGAATACAGTCTTTATTGTCATTTGACGATGCACGCATTGCTGTAGCTTTGCTCGACAAACAGCTTCCTGAGCTGGCAAGCGTGTTTCTGTTTGATACTCAAATTGCATTTGTGGCATTTTTGCTTTAGCTGTGAACACAGCAGGAATCGTGAGAAAGAATTTATCATTTCATAAAATGGTTGATTAATGTTTTCGGTCCAACAATTATTTTATCTAATGGCACTGTTTCTAGTCTTAGAAATAATGAATACCTCAGAAATGAATATGAATCCGCACTTATTGCAAGAATTTCAATTGGCCTGCTTCTTACTAGTTTGACATCAAAGGCTAAACTAAACACTGATGAATCAAAAGCTTAGTTGGAAATGTTTGTTTGAAGATTGTTTTGCTGAAGCTGACTAAGAAGAGGCTGTCAAGAGGAGATAATTTTTTTCAATTGAAAGGGATGAATTTTAAATTCATCGACCCTCGACGATTTTCAATTGAAATTGTATGACCCTGGTCAGAAAGTAGCATCACCATCTTGTAAGGGCAATGTTATTGCTAAAGTTTATGCTAAGGGTTTCAAGATTTCAATGTTTGAATTTTACTTTGTTTGAAAATGCATTCGAGGTTTATGAAAGATCCATACGCTCTAGAAAGTTATCGCTTCAGAGAATCTGTCTCAACATTAATTTCGATAGCTAAAGTACATTCAATCCCTACTACTTTTTTCAAACGCTATTCTGCCGCAATGATGATTGCAATGAAGTCATCAGTGTAATTTATCATTGCAATTTATCAACGGAAGATTTCGAGCGAGAATAACTGTGATAACTAGACAAACTTTAAACAATTGCTGAAATGGTAAAGTAAAGAAACCCCTCGCCTTACTTATACTTCAATAAAGATCTGACCGAGCCAACATCCAACGGTCCTCTTTTCCAGACCTTTCCACTAGCTGTTCCAGTCCAGTGGCAGCCCGGAGCAGAGGGTAATTAATTAGTGAACAAACACTTTTCGAAATCTGAGTGGAATGTCCGCAAGATGCGGAAAACCCTGCGGCAGCAGTATCACTCTTCCCCCTCAACCCTCTGTATCACAATCCAGAAGACTTCTAGCCAGTGCAATTGAAATCCGACCAAACCCCTTCATGTGTTTGTGGTCTAATAGAACGAGGACTGCAGTTTGGAAATGCTCCGAACCAAGTCAAGCACCACCCGATGCAAACATTCATCAAAAGCTTCCACCGACCGTGATTGGATGTTGCTGTAGAGGAAGCGAGCTGGAATGTGGCAGGCGCATAAGGAAGTAAAGTCAAGACTCTCCGAGTAGGTACATGGACTGTCCATTAAGAACAGCAACCGGAAAACATTACCCGGAACTTGTGTTTTATTTCCTTTCTCGGGGAACAAATTAAATTACAAATAGGAATTTTATTGCTAGTGCCATTAGTTGAGAGCAAGAGAAGGAGAATGATTCGAGCTTTCCGAGGATCGGACGAGGAAATCATAAGAAAATAAACATCTGAAGCCCCAGAGAAGGGGTAAATTTGAGAAGAGAGAGGTTACTAGTACGGGCAACTTTAGTGGTTGCCTTCGGAAGGGAAGTAGACAAATAAATACTTGGTGTCGGTTCCCAGAAGTTTGCTGTCCTTAACTAATTTTGAGCATTAGATTTGTGACTTCCTTCGGGCATCTTCGGGGTAAGATTATTCTGGCGTAAAAATCAATTATCTGCCTGGTTTTGATAGTTAGCCGCACTCGATTCCGTATTGAGATGTCGTATCATAGCACAATTTGTAGTAAGAAAAAGATAAGAGTACTTTGCTTTAATCGATTAAAATGTTTCACTCAAGTGATCACCCATTTGACCATAACGGTGCCAGTAGTATGGTGGTAAGTGTAGTTGTACCTCACCTCTGTGGGTCTGTTATCAATTTTTTGACACTGTGAGGAATTTCTAAAACAATAAAAAATCTGATCACATCTTCCTTCGGTAGTGAATTAAAGCCATTGGTCCTATAGTTTAAGATTTTGATGTGCAAGGACTAAGCTGAAAAAAACATATGTCTCGTTAAAAATAGAATATGTTTTATAAAAATAAGATACAGGATAATTCATGTTAACAAACAATTAGCAAAACTGATAAACATTAGTTAAACTTATTACCAAGGTAAATGTTCATAATAGAGAAAAACCCTCATGTCTAGTACTCCAATAAGCACACCTTCTCAATTCTCCCGACACGCTTTCAAAGCGAAACCTGTTTAAATCCTTTCAGAATGCCTTATCTCACCCAAAAAGTTACCACCGGATTCTCGTTGGTGTTAGTTTTTCGGTCAAAAAGCACGTGCTAAAAGTTGGAAGGAAAAACTAGAAACGTGGAGACGACTGACGGACCCTATGCTGTCTGCCTGGGATGGGATTAAAATTTTAATAAATTAACACGCTCGTCACTCAGTCACGCCAGCTGCCGGTTGGTCGCTCGGCGGGATGCCGGAGTTTGGCACGAAGTTGGATTCACTGTCTGCTCCAGACTAGATATGTAGTTAGTTATCAACTGAACCAGCATCCGTCGCCACTTGTGCCCCTGCTTCTCTGGTGCCAACAGTGTGTCAGTAAAGAATGACATTAGAGGTGACACGCTTCGCAGTTCAAGATTCCACTTGTTGTCGTTATTCGTTGGGCGAAGCAAGTTTTTCAAGTTGTTTCAAGTTCTCAGTCAAAAACAGCGAAAACAGAGGCAAGTGGCATCAAGAGGTATTGTGCGGTGCTGCTTCGAAGGATTTGTCTTCAATATTGATAAATTTTGGTTGTTTATTCTAATATGTTCTGTAAGTTATCAATGAAAATTTGTGAATTTCACCATACCTTTTTTCAAAACTTTCTTATTATTAAAGCAAAATTTTGAGATGTGTTTGCAAAACGTCATTTAAAGTTGATTTAATTCGATGATATCAACACATTCCCTAAGAGTATTACTGCGGCATACCGAGATTATCTAAGTGGGCTGTACTTTTGCGGACGGTGGCCTGCGTTGACCGGTTTGTCAGTAACTCTCTAAGCAACAAAAAAACAGGATAAAACATCGAAACAGATGGCCGCAGTTCAAAAAGTGCCATTGAAGCAGGAGGAATTTCAACGAGCGGTACTATATTTGTGGTAAATGGTACAGAGTGAATTCTATCCAGATGAAGTACGTACTCTGTTGAAGAACCGTGAGCAGCCGATTAAGGAGTGGACACCAAGCTCCCTTTGCCGACGAGTGAGAAACCATCAGGATGGAAGGAACAACTGCTAACGCTGTCTATGATAATTTCAACGCCGGATTCTCAATTAGGTTCTCGCCGAGCGATCTCACAAACACTAGCGTGCTGCTTTACACGTATAGGATCGCTTTGTTTATTGTTTTCAATCATGAGATCAACTGTCAAAATGTTCAAGTTGACAACGGATTGTGTTTATGTTCAACCAGCAAAACGATTGTATTAGTGAAACGGCTAACTAATACTAACGGCGGCAGAGAAGTAACTTTCAATCGCACCAGCGATTCACAAAAAAAAATCACTCTTGCGTCCTGGTCGCCCAAGTGTACGCGGCAGTGATCGCAGGCGAGAGCACGTAGGCGAAGACAGATGAGAGCACGTGAGAGCGATCGTTTAAAAGAGAGTGTGGTTCACTCACTCCAGGTAATCCCATCACAGGCGCACACTTTCACTCTGTCTATTTATCACCGAATAAAAGAGCACTTTGCTTTATCTGCGGTAAGTTATGCACTGAAAGTTAATTTTAGTTTATATTACAAAATCGAAGGTGATACTCACAAATCCATTCGTTGTTTTCTGCAACGCAACTGATTTGTTCTTTTTATGAAGATACATTCGTAATTAATGGCACTTGCACAAGTGTCAAAAGCACGAAGCTTTTGTTGACACGGAAAGAACATTCGTAGATTTTTTTTTTATAAAAAAGATCGTGCGTAGCGTAGTTGCTACTCCGTTACTGATCAGAACTAGTGTAATTGCACAGAGAACCACAAAGATAGAGCTTGGGAGTAGCTTCACATCTTCAATATACAAGTTCACTAGTTCATTCTATTTATAGATCAGTACCGGCGCCGGCCAAGTCCTCACGGTCTTTTTGGGAAGGGGGAATGATGATTAGTTTGAAAATCGTTGGTTAGAGACCGTGTACGCAGATGTAAGCATCTCCACAATTGTCAAGGGAAGGATAGTTTTGTGTTAGTGAGGCAGGTTATTTTTAGATCATGGATGCACTGTGGTAAGTGATGCGATCAATGAAAGCGCAGTAGACTGCTTTTTATTTTTTATTTTTAAATCTAGTGGGATAGAAAGAGGCAAGTGACAAATGACAAGGAAGGTGATGGGCCTGTGATTGAGCTCCCGAACATCTGCTCAGTAAGCAGAACGGATAACCACTGAGCTATCCAGCCACGTCGTAGAAAGAACATTCGTACATTGTACGAAAACAATACAAAGAGCTACGAACATTTGGTCACAAATTAAAAAGAAACGTCTCTCTGGTGGTTGCATTAGGAATGACAGATCTACTTTATCGACCTAGACAAAAAAGGCTTAATTGACAAAAATAAAGCATGAAGTTATAGCTGTCGACAGTGCTTTAATGTTTATTTTGGGTTAGATAAATTATTCCCGCTCATACCAGCAGAAACACCATCATGCTTGAGTACGGTATAAAAGAGAAGCAGCGATTGGCTGGTCATCACGAAGTTCATTTCGTGCATTTTACAAAAAGGTGTAATGATAGCATTTCACCAGATAAAAAGCATTATGAATGTTTCATACAATATACGAGACATTTATTCTATGTACAAAATCCATGTTTACGAAACGCGTGAAAGCTACTTTACGAAAATAAATTTTCAATGTGGTTATATCCTCTGTGAAGGTAGAAATCTCACACGCCGGCGTAACATTAGTGCGAAATGCCATCTCTGCCATTGTATAATGAAAACGGATGAGTTGTGTGAATGACTCGTCAACTAACGATCATTTTACAATTAGTCTGTCGAATATTGTATTGAAATCTTGTTTGGTTAATTCGTCGTATTTAGTTAATTTTATTGATTTGTTATCCTAATTGCTTAACAATAGAATTTGTGGATAGTGTCAGTCTACACCATGTGCTCATTCGTCGATTATTTTCGAATATTTAGCGCATGAAAACAACAAATTATTTGCAATCTTTCAGACAACACACCTGGTTTAAATGCTATCTGGCATAATTTTACATGAAATATCCCATGAATTCACAGCACATCTATCATTCCATATATTTGCATTAAATATCGCAGAAAATTATACGTTTCTTTCAAACTGTGTACTCTTCCGTAAGATAAAGTCTGCTCAAAAGGAAATGACCATTCTGTAGCTGGACTGAATGTACTTGTGTTCAAAATTTTACGAATGTAACTTCAATTATTATAAACGAACACTAATTACTAATTTTCTACTATAATTTATCAGTGTTATTTCGGTGATGTAAGCTGTAAACATTAGCTTATTGTAATTTTTGTCTGTATCAGAATTCAAATATCAGTCCCTCAGATTTTGGTAAAAGAACATTAGACTCTTAATAAAAATTTAAGGAAAAAAACATTAAAAATATTAAAACAAAAATCTAAAATCTACTAAGTGGGGGAAAAGTAACCTCTGTTGACCTCCTACAATTGTTATGTTTGTATTCTCCGTGAGTGAAGTAACGATTATGATGAAGAAGTTTGCTAGAAATGAAAAATATGAAGAGAAAGTGTTGAAAGTTCCGTCAGTGTACGGCAGGTTGTGAAAATTGAATAGAAGTATTAAGTACTCGAAAGCCATTCACTCAATTTTCAATACTTCTACTCAATTTTCACAACCGGCCGTACACTGACGGAACTATCAACACTTTTTCTTCATACCTTTCATTTTTACCATACATTACTGTCCACTCTTGGGGCCTCATGGTGATGAGCGAACATCTCCTTCTACATCATAATCGTTACTCCTTGTACGGTGAATAGAAACATTACAATTATAGGATGGAAATCCCAGAATGGGGGAATCCATCTACTTATACTGGTGGGGACCAATATCACAACACTCTAAGGTCTTGCTCTCCAATATCTCTCGGAGATGACGAGATTTGAGTAAAATCAGACGTTGTGTACAAAAAATAAACCCAAAAGGAGAAGTTTCTCTCCCATATAGGCAACAAAACGAGAGTGTGTACAATGAGCTGATGCAAAATTTGAAATATTTGCTCCCTAAGCTTAATCGACGCCAACTTGGGTCCTGATAGTCCCCAAAAAATTTAACACATTTGGTTTAATTTGGCTTTGCACACGCTATTCAAAAGTTTGTATGGGAATTAGTATGAAGAATCTCAAACTTACATTTCCAGATCCGTAACATCTTGATATTATGTTCTTGAACCAAATCTTTTAAATATTCATATAGTGTAAGTTGCCAACTATCAAAATACCGAAGATATCTGACATGTAAATTTTATACATAAATAGTTATTCAACAAATATAGTAATAAGAACTAAAATATGTAATGTATATAAAATATATAAATATAAAATATATAAAATATATATAATAACATAAATAAAATAAAATACATTAAATATATGAATATAAAATATAAAAAACATATGAATAATAAAAAAACAAAAATAAGAATAAAACATTATACCTAAAGTGTGTATTTTATGTTTTATTGAATAACTATTTTTGTATAAAATTTACATGTCAGGTATCTTCGGCATTTTTGATAGTTGGCAACTTACACTATATGAATATTTAAAAAGATTTGGTTCAAGAACATAATATCAAGATGTTACGGATCTGGAAATGTAAGTTTGAGATTCTTCATACTATTCATACAACTTTGAACAGCGATGCAAGCAAATTAAAACCAAATGTGTTAAAATCTTGGGGACTATCAGGACCCAAATTGGCGTCGATTAAGCAGGGGAGCAAGTATTTCAGGTTTTGCATCAGCCTAGTATGTACAAACAACCGCTAGAACCATCACCAGCATTATTTTGCCTGTCGAAATGGCGGATTCGTTCCTGCCTTGACCAACCCCGCAGTGGGATGTTAGGCAAACGAATGTGTGCTTGGTTCGAGTACTGCTATATCCAAGCCCTTCGCTAAATTTTCAATACTTCTATATAATTTTCACAACCTGCCGTACACTGACAGAACTATCACCACTTTCTCTTCATACCTTTCATTTCTGGCATGCATTACTGTCCACTCTTAGGGCCTCATGGTGATGTGCAAACATCTCCTTATTCTCTCGTGATCGTGAAAATGACAAATTTCAGTGGTTTTGTTTTGACAGCAGATTGTTGTTGACGTGTTTGGCAACATGTTGAATATGGATAAAAATGATTTTCGTTCTCTATCAATACAAAAGAAAAGTAAGATAAGTATTATGGGGCAAATGTTCCGTCAGATTACACCGTTAAATATTGACTTCGAGAGTTTTGTGGTGGCCGCAACTCCACTACCGATCAAGTCCGCAGCAGCTGGCCGTCCGATGCGATTACAGTGAACAATGTCATCGACTTTTGGCGTCAATTGGTAACTGTTGATGAGACCTGGATCCCCTATCACACGCCAGCAAACAGAATGAGTGCCTGGCAATGGACTGAAGCCGGCACGAGTGCTCCGAATCGTCCTTGGGAGGTTCAATGGGTCGGAATGATTTTGGCGTCGGTTTTCTGGGATTGTCATGGCATACTCTTCGTGAAGTACCTCGAAAAGAATCAAACCATCATCAGCGAGTATTACTGTGCATTGTTGGAGCGATTGAAGGCCGAAAGCGCTGCAAAACGGCCATACATAAAGAGAAAAACAAGAGCATCACAACCACGTCTTAATTCAAGAACTTACGGTTCCAATTGCTTCCACATCCACCGTATTCGCAAAATTTGGCTACCTCGGACTATTATCTGTCCCCAAACCTCAAAAGATGGCTCATCAATAATAAATTCAGCTCACGTGAGGAAATCATCGACGCCACGGAGGAGTATTTTGCAGACCTTCTGGAAAATTACTTTCCGGACGGGATCAGGCAGTAGGATCAACGCTGGAATAAGTTTGTCGAATTAAAAGAGGACAGCAAATAAGAAAACATTAAAAATATTTGTTTTCTTTCCCAGGGAGGTTACTGTTCACCTTACCTAGTATCCAAAGGATGTCCACATCAAATTGCATCACGAAAAAAAACGATGCAGATGATTACTTAATTGACCGATCCAATTCAAACTTTCAGACAACATAAAATAACCTATTAGTTTGGCTTTTGGTAAATTATTTCATTCAAAACTCAATACCAAAACCGTACGCTCTCACCTTATATTTTGTAGAAACACCTTTGTAGAACATCTGGCTGCAGCTTCTTCTGTACAGAAATCCAGTTTTTCTTCATGTCTTCCTCAACTTTGACCTCCTTGAGATGCTTTCGCAGTGCCTGGTTCATGTCCTTGGGTATGAAAGTGAATAGTGGCACGAAGCTAGATCCGGCCAGAAGATCGTAGGGCTCTCGTGTTGCTTCAAAAGAGGAAGTATACGCTTCTGTAGACATTCCCTGAGGTAGACCTCCCCGTTTACAGTTCCGGTAGTCACGAACGGCGTACTCCATTTACCACATGAGCGAATACACTCAGTAGCAAAAAAAAAGCCGAGCAAAATTTTGCTTCCAAAAAATGCCATGTTCAACCTACTGTAACTTTGTCAATTATCAATATTTTTAGCTGAAATTTTCACCACACTATGAACAATGTATAGACCTTATGTGGTCGAAATTTTATGTTGATCAGGCTTATTAATTTTAAGTTTTCATTACATATGTGAAAAAAGTCATTTTTGGACATACCAATTTCAAAACTCCGTATTTCTGTGAAAAATTTAGATAACATATTTTAAATTTCACAATAGCCTAAAAATACATACGAAATAATGTGGACGAAATTTGAATTCACCTCGGCTTTTTTTTTTTGCACCGATATTTCAGAACGGTCAATATCGGGTGAAAAAGGGAAATGCTCATGTTGGTACGTCAACTTTGACGCCTACTGTAGTCCAAACCACTTGATGGTTTCATCAAATTTCGTCCACATTATTTCGTATGTATTTTTAGGCTATTGTGAAATTTAAAATATGTTACCTAAATTTTTCACAGATATACGGAGTTTTGAAATTGGTATGTCCAAAAATGACTTTTTTCACATATGTAATGAAAACTTAAAATTTATAAGCCTGATCAACATAAAATTCTGAACGAAAGAAACCGGAGCATTGGGATTTCATTTAAACGCTGATCACTAACAGAACATCCATTGTGACCTGCACGATTCCAACTTCCTGAATACTGTGTTCGCGATAGAGCTGCGCCAGCTCTTGGTTCATCCTTCTCCTCCATACGCCCTTGTCACATACACCGCCAAAGATGGTCCAAAGCACGCGTTGTTCGCAAACTTCAAGTGTTCGCAGGTCCTCTTCGAGCATTGCCCACGTCGTATGTCCGTAGAGAACTACCGGTCTTATCATTGTGTACATGGTACACTTTGTACGCATCTCCGAATTTCTCTGCTGCAGTTGTTATCCAACGTAACCAATAATCTGAGGTACACAAATGCATCCACCATCTCGAACTCATCTCCGTCGATTGTCACAGTGCTGCCTATGCGAGCTCTATTATGCTCGGTTACTCTTGGCAATAAATACTTAGTCTTCGACGCATTCATCTTCAATCCAACGTTTTCCACCTCACGTTTCAGCTTGGTGTACTGATCAGCTACTACCTGGTTCTGTCTACAATTTCTACGTCGCTAGCGTCGTCAGCAAGCTTTTTCGGCTTTAGTACCCCAAGACCCTATTCCAAGCACGGGGTAAACGTTAACCTACAACGCTCATTTTTTGCAGTATGGTGCTTCACTACATGGAGCACCATACTGCCAAAAATAAGCGTTGTAGGTTAACGTTTACCCCGTGCTTGGAATAGGGTCTTGGGGTGCTTAAGCCGTTCCCTACCATATATCATGTGCTTCCATTACTATTATTTTTTACGGTTGGCTTGTAGGGCCCGCACGCACTACCTGTTTCGCCGGAGGACCACCGTGCACATCTCTGTTTAGAATCCGAAATTTTTTCAGTGAACGGCCATCGAGGCAAAACCCTCGAGCCGTGTTGAACAACTCTGAAACAAACAGTCGCATGTACGTTTCCTGGATGTAGTAAGAGTGCTTTCATTATGCCGGAAATCACACCAGCTTTTTCATCCGATAGTAGCTCTGATCGCAAAAAATATGCCACACTACGAAGTTGACCGTCTACAAAAGACAACCAAAAGTTGCTTAGAAAGTACAGCGTGGCAAATGATCTACGTTGGACGCAACGTGGAGGAGGCGTATCAGACACGAATGGCATTATTTGGGCAGCGTGGACGTACAAAAATCGCTCTACTACGGTAGGCTTGGCATGTCTTAAGGATGTCTTTCAGCAGCCCGATAAAAAGGCTTTTTGAGAACAATACGATTGGCACTAGAAGAAGGGACGAAGGTGTATGGATCACGATGAACGTGACCTTCACAGGCGGCAAGGCTAGTGAAACGCCAATTACCGTATAATTTGAAAACTTTCTTAATAGTAACTAAAATCAAATAAACAGAAAAAAAATTCATTCGTCAGCAAGGAAAAATCATGCATTAGTGGTGAGATCTAAGTAATCTATATAGGGTATGTGTCCCTTAACTCAGCCTATTATGCAATGATCGATTACATTTTTTATTATAACTCATAAAGTTTTTAAGTTGCAAGCGAGATTCAACTTGTTGGACTCTTGCTAAGATAAGTTTAATAAGACATTTGTTAGAATGTGACATGAAAAGTTACACAACTCTTTTTATTAAGTCAGAAACATTCGAGGGATATGGATTTAATGTTGGTCTATAGGTGCCAAATTGGGTCTATTCATGAATGCAACTTCGTCCCATTCGATAGATTCATTACTAAATGCAGTCTTTGCATGGTTTTTTTTTCTAATTTAATGAATTAAGGCATTACCAGCTGTATTCGATTTACATAATACAACATTTCACAAAACAAACTAAAGTAAAACTGCTTCGAAGCACTTAAGTGATGTTCATATATGATTTATCAGCCATTCAATAATGAAAACATTATAATTCACTATACAATGATTTTGTTCCTTCGGTGTGTAGTTAGATGAGCCACTTGAATATAAACAACCGCAAATCCATGTATTTCCACTTGAAATTTTACCAATAACAACATTTTTACTGCATTATTGATACAACAGGCCATAGTTGGGAACATAGAAAAAAATATGTCCCCATCATTGCAATTGCATTGGGTCTACGATTTTCTTGTAAAATCATTGTACTTTTAGCTATGTGAACAGTTAGTTTGTAACGTGTAACTATTTTTTGTAGATCCAGAATGTATTACTTGCCTTATCGATTCAATTAAGCCAAATTTAGATCACTTGAAGAACGTGTAGATCATCTGTTCAGCTTAACAAGTAAAATCATGATACCCCAAAAGTTCAAGAAATCAAAGATTACGCGGAAGTGAACAACTATAAGTTGTAACTATAATTTAGAAGAAAAATTAGTAATCTCCATTTAATTCCAACTACTTTTGCTTATCTTCGACAGATACGCGTATTTCGTCTACAATGTGCAGACTTCTTCAGTGTCTCGTACTAATAGTTGGAATTAAATGGAGATTACTAATTTTTCTTCTAAATTATAGTTACAAGTATTCCACTAAACAGCTCAAACCCTCTAGGATTCAACTATAAGTTGGTTAATATTATCTCAATTGCTTCGAAAAACATCGGTCATCCTAATAGGAACATGATTTTGTTGATAATCGCTAAATTAATGATACATTTGGTACATAGGCCGAATGAAGGAGCTAGGCAAACATTACATCCCCTTACCCTATCTATATAAATACAAATGAATAAATAAATTTCTGTCCGTCTGTCTGAACCTTACAGACTCGAAAACTAATTAACAGATCGGTGTGATATTTTGTATAGAGGGATTTTTGGGGCCGGTGAAGGTTCTTATGACAGTTAGAGCCCTCCCATCTCTGGAAGAGGTGGCTCCCATACGAATGAAACTCATATTTCTGCATAACTCGAGAACTAATCAAGCAAAGGGAACCAAATTTAGCAAGTGAGAGTTTTTGGAGGCAAAAAATGCTTCTATGGTGTTGTGAGACCCCTCCCTTCTCTAGAAGGGTAGCACTCTCATACAAATGAAACTGAAATTTCTGCATAACTCGAGAACTAACGAAATATGGAGAGAAAGTAATGTCTCCACGGTGGTTCGAGGCCACTCCCCTCTCTGGTAGGGCTGAAGGGGGGGGGTCTCATACAAATGAAACACACATTTCAAACAAACATGATAACTATCCCTACTGTTATGAAAATTTGTAAGCAGGGGTGTCTAGGGCCGGAGAAGGTTCTTATAATGGTACGAGACTGCTCCCCCGTCAGAAAGGGGGGGGGGGGTTGTGGGCATACAAATGAAACACAAACATCGGGAGCTAATCAAGCAAATGGAATTAAATTTAGCATAAAGGGATTTCTGGAGAGAGAAAATGTTTCTATGGTAGTTTGAGAATCCTTTTCTATCAGGAAGGGATGGCTCTTATACAAAAATAGAACATGTTTGCATAACTCGAGAACTAATCAACCAAATGGAACTAAATCTGGCATGTCGAAGTTTTTGAAGGCGAAAAATGTTTCTATGGTGGTTTGAGACCCCTTTTCCCTCTGGAAGAAGGGGCTCTCATACAAATGAAACACAGATTTAAACCAAACATGAGAATTATCCCTACTGTAAGGAAAATTTGTATGCAGGAGTTTTAGGGTTGAAAAAAGTTTTTATGATGGTTCGAGACCCCACTCCTATCTGAAAGAAGGGGAGGGGCTCTTGTACAAATAAAACGCAAATTTCTGCATAACTCGAGAACTAATCAAGCAAATGGAACCAAAATTGGCATGTGGGGATTTTGTAGGCAGGATTTTCTTCAACGGTGGTGTAAGACCCCTCCTCTTTGGAGGGGGGAAGGGGTGCTCTCATAGAAATGAAATAGAAACTTCAAACAAACATAAAAGATAACCAGGCAACTAAAATACAAAATGTATATTTCTCAGGTAAGGAGATGCTTCTGTTACTCTTAATGCTAAATATTGCATAAGAAGTTAATGTAAGGTGATGCAAGAGAAAATCACGTTCAAACTGACAGAATACGGCGTAGTTTGAAGATAAATGTTTTGTCTATGAAAGACTTCAACACAGAAAGCAAAACCATGGAAGAAACTAACGATCCGAGGGTTAAATTTAAAAAAACACACACCGACGTTTTATTGTATAGAAGTTACACACATTAGCAAACAAAAATATATTACCAAAACTCATTCCTAAAAATACCATAAATGCACCGGTTCTATAAAGTTTTTAATCAACTAGCAGGCGTAGCAAGGCTCACATCGGTTTCAGCTAGCTATAAATAAATATTAAATGCATACTACTATATACGTGCTATTATCAAAACAAAAACATTATATAAATATCTATTTTATGGTGATATTGTATTTAAACAGGGCTTGTTGAACGTAAAAGTGACCTCTGTATGGACGTGAGTGACTAAAACTGTGTCCATTTAGAATCCAGAATAATAAAGTCACCGTTATCTCGGTAACGGATTGATGTACAAATAAGTTTAATACATCAAAACAAAGGTAATGTACCGTACTTTGAAAAATTAAAAATACAAATCATTTCTCTTCGTTTCTAATGAAAATTCGCACTTTCTTCTTTATTCCTCCCATCAAACGCTACACACCTCCGGAGTCAACTTCCTTGGCACATTTGTTCCACATTTTGGTCGTTTGAGTCGCGTTCCGAGCCGTTTTCCCCCCTTTTCTTAAGCTTCCGCTTCATTATTGCCCAAAATCTCTCGATGGGCCGGAACTACAGGCAGTTGGGTGGATTTATGTTTTTATCAATGAAATCTACGCTATTATTCCCGGCTGTAGTGACAACTCGCCAAATCTGGCCAGAACTTCACGGGACCTTTATGGACTTTAATGAAAGGTAGTACGCGGTTTTTGAGGCATTCTTCCTTGTGCAGCTTCGACTCCATCGTCTTATTCGTCACGAACACTTTAGTCTTTGCTCCGCAGCTGCATATCCCTTGCCAAATCATCAGTTTTTTTTTTTTGGCAAATTTGTCCATAAAAGCAAATTTAAACTTCGCAGGAACATCTCCTCTTGCCGTCGCCATGTAGAATTTTTGGCCAGGAAGCTGTCCGAAATCCATTTTGACGTAGGTTTCATCGTCGATGAGCAGGCATCCTTCCCGAGCAAAGGTTTATACCAAGTTGATAACAAGTTCTAATATCAGATTATCAGTGTTTGATCACTCAATATTTTATCATTTAGGCCGAATGAACAGCCAAAATAACAAAAAAGATAACAAATTAATGTTCTTTGGATATCACAACAATAACTCGTTTTATTTTCATCGAGTTCATTTTAATAACAAATTTTGTTGTAATGTAGAAGGAGATGTTCGCTCATCACCATGAGGCACCAAGAGTGAACAACAATGTTTTTGGCTAGAATGAAAGATATGAAGAGAAAGTTTTGATTGTTCCGCTAGTGTGCGGCAGGCTTGGAAATATAGCAGATGTTTTAGGAAAATTGAGCGAAAAGGGCATGTGTACAGTGGTACTCGAACCAACGACATTTTTGCCTAACATCCCACTGCGGGGTAGGTTGAAGCACGGACTAAGTCCGCCACTTCAACAGGCCTGTTGAAAAGCTGAATTTCATCTCCATCACATGCTGGTCATATTCTGCATTCGTCAGCATGCTGGTAGAATTCAATAACGTTCGTCGAAAATCGTTTTTAAAAATTGATAACAGATGATAACAAAATTTGTCAATATTGAAAACTAGATTTGTTATGCGATAACAGGTGAGTTCAAAATGATATCTGAGATAACAACACTTGTTATTTATTTGATATCAGTTTGTTGTTTTATATTACTAGGGTTGGTACTTCGTCAAAACCTGCTGGTAAAATTTCCGAGCTCGAGTTTTGGTGACGAATCTTTGTTTCAACGTTCTGTTTGGTTGCTTGCTGGCTCGATAAGAACGATATCTCGAATTTTTCGAACGGTACTACGAGCAACAGCGTATTTTTGAGCGATTTTATTATCTGATAGTCCAGGGTTTGCTCTAACGGGTCTCAACACCTTCTGGTTCAGCTTGCGGTCATATGTTCCACTACGACGCTTACCTTGAGGCACTCGATCCACGCTCTTTCGCTCCCTGAAACGTTTGAGCACGTCATACACGGTTGATTTGGTGATTTCTTGCAATTTTTATTGCCGACCACGATGGGTTATCAACGTGGGTGTGCAGAATTTTTTCTCTCCTCTCGGCTTCAATGTGGAATAACTTTTGACTCACTGCATGAAACACCGTGAAATACTATTTATACATAAAGTGAGCGCCTAGGGTAATAAACCTCTGTAAAAGAATTCTTGCAGCGGTCACTTACCATGCCGTTGCAATACAATAAGTGATTCCGGATTCTAACTGGACAGAACGTTAGGCATTCTGAAATAAGTAATTGGTTTTTAACAGAGCTGTCACCTTTCAACTCCCGGGCTTAAACGATTTACAGCATGTAATTAGAATAAGAACAAAAGTAATAATAACTGCAGACTTTTTTCTTTCTTAAAAGCACTGACAGTGAGAGTTAGATTGTACATGCACATGCACTCTTTTAACATCTTTTTTCAGGTGAATAATTGGTTTACGAACTTCCACCGGAATATTTTCTATGAGAAACGGCCATTATCGTGAAAACTAATCCAGGAATTGTGAACATTCATTAAAATAAATACTAAAATCTGTAAATTTTATCTTGTCCGCAATTGTAAACACTAGAATATTATTCTGCTACGCGTGCTGTTGTTTTTGACAGATCAACGCACTTTTTTTATCGACTTATTTCAAATATCAACGCAAGCATTTTTTGACATCATTTTTGAAGTATATAACGATTTTGTTTGAAAAAAAATATGTAGTTAAGGTCATTTTAGGTTTAATTTTTGGTAAAGCATTTTTTTAATATAAATGTTTACAATATATTTACAAGAATTTCTTGTCATCGTCTTATGTCATCACTTCTATTTCCTAATTTATGTTTTCTCTGCTTTGAAGATTTTAATTAAACATCTAATTTTCAAATTAAATCCACCCATTGGGCCACCGTCCCACCGGAAACGACTGTCTCTGACAACAGCATATCAAAGTGTAATTTTGTTTATGTTGCACTCGTCCGTCGTTGTCTTTTGGGCTCCCCTTCTACGGTACGGATCGTTTCATCTCCATCCCGTCACGTGTACGACAGAAGATCTGAACTTCGCCACTGTGAGCAGCGCGCCATGGATAGGATAAACTGAAACGCAACACTCCTTCTCAGGGATGCGACGGGCTCCCACGATGAGAAGGAGGTGTGTAAGCACTTTCAACGTGCTTCAACTTTGCAACTTTACGGAAAGCTACTCCAGAGCCATCGTTCACTCGCGTGGCAGATTTACAGTGACGACGACGGAAGAACGAAATTTGCTACATTAGGATTGAGTGTAGTTTATGCTAACAAAGTGGTTTTTCAAGAAGGTGGTCTTTTGTTTGGTTGAGAGTGCTGGAGAAAATTAGAGCCATCCAGTAAGAGCTGCTTAAATGGGACAACTTTTGGAAAGCTCAAATAAATATGTGGTGCTTGGCGAAGCTGTGATAAGCAGGCTTTGTTTTGGGAACCTATGCACGATTGGACGTATCTAATAGAGACGAACTCTTTGCTATGATTATGATTTTAACCTAGCACCTGAACACGACTTGAAGCTCGTTTTCAGTTTCAGCTTAATCTTTGCCAGAGGCAGCTGAGGACACCGAGAAGGCAGATTAATCCCTGAGTATCTCTTATTTACCACCAGGCTGACATTATTTTTCTCATTATTCCACGTCGTTTATCCAGCTGTAATCCTTAATCAACCAGCACTGCTACTGCTGAGAGTCCTTTTCCACGTGAGAATTTCACAATTCTTCTTCGTGTGCGATGGGAAAAGCCCCATCGGACAGCAACAATAGATTACCTACATCCATTTTTCTCCGTTCGCTCTTGGTCTTCCGTATGCAGGATACTCCTTTGACCTGAATGTGTCCAGAGATTTTCTCCGTACAGAGTAGTGCTTGCTGTGGCGCACAGTATGCTATCAGCCAGCAGCAGCTTCCGTGGTCTGATACAGCTCTCAAGCATCATCAGTCAGGATAATGCCCATACGTACCACCACGCCGCAGCCACCCTAGCCGGTCCATATGCCATCCGTACGCACCATTATTGTAAGTCCTTTCATTTTTCTCCTATCTCAATCCCTCTGAACCCAACTGACTGCCCTACGAAACGATAAGAATCAAGGGTCCTCTATTACTTTATCATTATCTTGTAAATCCAGAAGTGGACAGTCAATTGGCAGGGTGGGATTTTCGTATCCCGGATTCATTCAGGCGGGACCTCCGTCCTGGGGTCAAAATATCCTGTCTATTGTGACGCATGTGATATTATGGCGGATTCGCATAACAAGTTGAAACGAACTGTAACAAAGGCTTTAAACAAATTTGAAATGTTATAAATGCTATGCCAATGAACATCACAATTAATCATTAAAATTCCCATGATACGTTAATTACAACACTCAATTCTACTCCGCAGGCTCCCCAAGTAGATTCATTCAGTTCACAAATATACCCAAGACAATTTTATTCTACTAAGTTATGAGAGGAATAGTCAGCGTAATTAATGTTCGTGTACGTGTGCATGAAATGTTTGTGGATAGATCATACGATGAAGATAAATTCGCAATCATGGGGTTTACAGGACGAACATACGGAAAAACCCTCCCATCATCATCCTTCTCCGAGTTCCAAGAGTGAGGAGACGCTGAACTGATGTGAACCAGATGCAGACGACGAATAAGAATTAAAAGATGAGATAAATGATTGTTCTGCTCTCCGGGAGCTGAAGCACACGGAATTAGGGATTTTGACTTGATTCCCTCGCAACTCGATTCGCTGCGTTCTGTAACAAATAACAGAAGCAGCCCCGTTCTGATATATGGGCGCTGACGCTGAGGTTAGAGTTCACCGATAAGCTTTGCACTGATTCACTGCCTGGGGGGTTTTCGGAGGAGATTAATTGCTGACCATAATTGTTTGTAGGGATCAACGATGGAATTTGGCGGTGATATCGAAAGTAAAACCATTCTGATTAATGGACGAAGACAACCGTCTCAGTGGATTTGATCTGCTTCTACCTTGTACTTAAAATTCTATTCGATAGAAAATATGTGACATTCAACGATCCGAAACTTTCAACCACACGTATCTGCACACACACACATTTTTTTAGTTACTTGTCTAGTTTTACTAGTTAATTTACTAGATTTCGTAACTTAACTAAGAATCCTGAGAAAGCCTCACTTGAGCTTCCCGGTTTAGTCCGCGGAGAGAGGCACTCAATATCCACGGACTGGAGCGTTGGATTAGAAGTTCAAGCAAAAGTATTTAATGCACTTCTGGCGCAACTAAGTTCCCGCTGTTTAGCAATAGAAGGCGCCAGTAGTAAGTGCTGGTCGAATGTTGTACATCTCAAACGTCATAAACCAAGATCAGACATATGGTTAACAAACCGCTTTGCCAAATCAGTGATTTTGGTTTAGTGTTATATATTTTGGTTGCTTGAAGATGTCTGTTTTCGTGCCAAATAATCGTCATTTGCGGGAAGAGTTGATTTTCTTGTTTCATTCGAATTTTAGTGTTGATGATCGTCCACGTGAAGGAAGGCCAAAAATACTTCGAAGACGCTGAATTGGAGGCATTGCTCGATGAGGATCCGTGTCAAACGCAAGAAGAGCTTGGTTCAGGATTAGAGTTTCCCGCCAGACCGTTTCTAAGCGATTGCATGCGTTGGGAATGATTCAAAAGCAAGGAACTTGGGTTCCTTACGATTTGAAGCCAAGAGATGTTGAGCGTCGTTTTTTCGTCTGTGAACAACTGCTCCAGCGGCAAAAAAGGAAGAGCTTTCTACATCGCATTGTTACGGGTGACGAAAAATGGATTCATTACAGTAACCCAAAACGGAAACATTCATGGGGACTGCCCGGGCATGCTTCAACATCGTCGCCTAGGCCGAATATTCACGCTGTGAAGATTATGCTGGGTATTTGGTGGGACCAAGTTGGTGTTATTTATTATGAGCTGTTGAAACCAAATGAAACCATTACCGGGGAACGGTATCGAACTCAATTGATGCGATTGAGCCGAGCACTGCACGAAAAACGGCCACAATACGAGCACAGACACGAAAAAGTGATTCTTCAGCATGACAACGCTCGTCCTCACGTTGCGAAACCCGTGAAAACCTACTTGGAAACGCTCAAATTGGAAGTCCTACCCCACCCGCCATATTCTCCTGATATTGCACGGTCCGATTATTACTTGTTCCGTCCGATGGCACATGGTCTCACTGGTCAGCAATTCCACTCATATGATGACATCTCAAAATGGCTTGATTCTTGGACAGCATCAAAAGACGAACAGTTCTATCGAAATGGTATTCACGTTCTACCAGAGAGATGGGAAAAAGTCGTAGCTAGTGATGGACAATACTTTGAGTTTAGAAGTCGATATAGAGTCGCCTCATAGTGAGGGATTTTGATTGTTGGCAGTGTGTGGGGAGAGAAAAATGAAAACCAGTGCAATGTAGAAAACGGCCATTTGCTGGTCAGAAGCAAAAAACGAAGCTAACGCGCATGCGCGCGTGAGTGACTGGCATATAATTCCAGATGCACTCACTCACCACATGGTGTACAGATGGAGAGCTGTGAAGTTTTTTTTTAGTTGAACAATGATTGTGATTTTTCAATATTTTGAGTTTTTGTGATAAATTTTCTCGGAAGTATTTTTAACTGTGAGTTTCATTGTGCGCGAAGTACTTATTGTATTCACGCTGTTCCTTTCGAAAAGGATGAGGTGAACATATTTGCCGAATAGCAGAGTGCTACTTCTGTAGAGACATAAATGCATCCTTCAGCATCCAGGGAAGCCGTCCAAATGAAGACTGAAGATCAGCAACAATATCCGGTGAGATCTTTCTGAATCTGAACGATACTGCTAAATATCTGCCATCATCAAAACAATATGATTTGATGATGGAAGTGTATGCACAGTACCTATATCAATTTGACGTTTGTACTGTGTTTATGCGGGGCTTGTTGTAAGTAACCAGGCATTCTGAAATGGGTCACTGGAACGCAACAGAGCTATCACCTTCCAATTCCCGGGCTAAAAATGTTTGTCGAGTCGACAACAGTTCGCTTAACTGCAAACATTTTTCATCCATAAAAGCACTGCCGGACGGTGGGCGTTGGATTTTATATACACACACACAGCTAGTGATGGGCAATACTTTGATAATTCGTTTGTAACCTTTGTTTTCAAAATAAAGTTCCTTTTTCACCAAAAAACAGCGAGAACTTAGTTGCGCACCTAATATGATATAAAGGAAATTCAATTTTGGAATGTATTACGAGTACGAATATTGAAAATCTAAATAAAAATAAAAAAGTATGTATGTGGTAAGTATGGATGCGTCTCCACTTAATAGCAAGATCAAATTGAGCCACCGAACTGAATTCACAATATCGCTGTATGGTGGGCCAAAATCGGAGCGGTGAACCCGTGAGCAGAGACACTCACGTGAAATCCACGGGAAGTTAGGAATCGCCTTCCAACGATACGATCCAACTAATCGAATAACCCAATTCGCCATTACTTATTAAGCTTCCATGGGATGGCTTGTTAAGAAGGGCATATCACTCTCGCTAGAACTGTAAGAGTAGAATTCACAGCGTCACAATCGAATCGGAAGGATAAAAAAACTCCCTCCTCGATTCAGGCAGCTAATCAAACCATCGTTCAATTTAAAATCCAGCATAAAATACTCCCAGTTGTTGAAAATAGATTTAAAAACATAACTTTCATAACTAGGTTAAGCACTACTTGGTCGCAACATGATTTTCTTCGTCATGAAGGGTTTTTCTTGGCCAAATTGTTCATAAATAAGTGCATCTTGTTGCCAAGTTTCAGACAATTTGGGCAACAATAACCCACCATGACGAAGAAAATCATTTTACGTCCAAGTAGTGCTCTACCCTACTTTCTTATACCCAGTTATATTTTTGCCGAATTTCTATAAAAAAATGATTTAATAGCAGAGTCTTTACTGGAAAGGACGCTGTAGCCTGTAGCACTTCAAATCGTGCCTCAAATCTGATAACCATCATTATCAATCAGCGCATTGCAGCGTATCGTACAATATGCATCACACTAGAGTATTGTTCGTACTGTGTCTTTTGTTGCTTCTGCTCGGTGGAAGCCACAGACAAACAAATAGAGCATTTGAAAACATTCGATAGTAAGTTGACATCTTCTTCCTGGCTTCATTACGTCCCTACTGGGACTTTACACCGGCTCTCAACTTGATTGTGTGGCAAGTATAATCATACTCTGAGCCCAGGGATGTCGAGAAATTTTCCAACCCGAAAAATTCCTAGACCGGCTGGGATTCGAAACCAGCCGCCTCCAGCATCGACTTGCTTTGTAGCTGTGCCCAAACTGACCGAGCTAATGGAGGCCCCAAGTGAGTTGACATATCATGCTCAATTTTGTGCGGTGCTATCAGTGTGTTTATCTGTAACAATTTGTTTGTGCTATAATTTTGTGAAAAATGAGTCGTAAAAAACGTGTTTCATTGACGTTGGAGCAGAAATTACATATAATCCGAACAGTTGAAGAAGGAGATCTGCCGAAAGCTCAAATTGCCCGGCAGTTTGATGTTCATAGAACGGCTATTGCAAAAATAATAAAACAAAAAGATGCCGTCATAAAAGCTTCGACATGGCGGTCTTCGAAAGGCAGAAAAACTTTGAAATACGTTTCTACAATCCTTTTCTTAAGTTTTATTTATAATCTAACTGTATTTTCAGGCAAGCATGAGAACCTGGAAATGGTTCTATTTTTATGGTTTTTGAAGCAACGTGAACTCAACACCAGAGTTTCTTTATGCAGGCTAAAAAATTTGCAGCTGACTTCAAGATTCCCAAATCGTTTAAATTCAGCGACACATGGTGCTTCAAATTCAAAGGAAGATTTTGCATTCGAAAGTTAAAAATTTGTGGAGAGAGGCTTTCAGCAGATGTAAATGCAATGAATGGATTTAAAGAAAGCTTTTTCTCTAAAATAGAAGAAAAACAGCTAACAATTCATCAAATTTACAACTGTGATGAATCCGGTCTGTTCATTAAGATGTTGCCTAGAGACACCCTTGTTCATTCAGGTAATTGATTAGTATTAGTAAGTTTATAAAAACAAACTTAGCATGCTTAATTCTAGATGAACAAAATGCTGCAGGTAGCAAAGTTATAAAAGATCGAATAACATTCATGCCATGTGCCAACATATCGGGCACTAACAAGCTATCTCTGATGATTGTTGGTAAATCGAAGAAACCACGATGTTTTAAAAATGTGCAACTCCCTGATATTCATTATCGAGGATCGCGTAGCGCCTGGATGGATCGTTCATTGTTTAGTGAATGGTTTTATGATTGTTTCATTCCTAATGTGAGACAGTATTCGTTGAGAACGGGTATAGCTCCGAAGCCACTGCTGTTGATGGATAATTGTAGTGCCCATCATTGCCGAGATAAACTAGTGTCAGACGATGGGTTGATCGAGACTATTTTTCTTCCGCCGAATGTTACATCAATCGCACAACCAATGGATCAAGGCGTTATACAAAACATAAAACTATTATACAGACGAAAATTGGAGCTGTACACGTTAGCTTCAGGTAATTCAAATACAACAGTACAAATAATATGTTTAAACTTATTATATGATAAATTTATTTGTTATTCAGAATTGGACATTGGCACTGCTCTTAAAAAAGTTAATCTGAAAGATGTAGTTTTTTGGCTACACGAATCTTGGCAAGAAGTGGGTGAAACATGTGTTAAACGATCCTGGAAAGAGATTGGTGTAATTGATGATGATTGTTTCGTTGACGAAGATGATCTTCCACTAGCGCGATTAGTCGGACTATCCGATTGTGAATCTTCTGATATCCCTGAAGAAATCGAAGAGGAAAGACTATGCAACAAGAGATTGTCTGATCGCGAAATTGTGAGAATGGTTTTAGGAGATGAAACAGATGAGGACGGCGAAGATGAAGACGACGAATCAGACGACATTGTTGACGATCCTGTTCTCATTACTTCCTCCATTGAAACTAATCCGGCAGATAACAATCCTTGTTTTGAGAATAACAATTCGCCAGTTTCACATAGGAAAACAATAGAGTCTCTTAACAATGCACTTGAATGGGCTGAAGTGAACAGCATTGATCTTGCTTTTATTTTTGCTTTAAGAAAAGTACGTGAAATTGCTATGGAGAAAATTATTATGGACAAATAATCTTTTTTTTGTTTTTGTTCTTTGAACTCTAACAAACCTTATGATAATGATGACTTATGAACTACTGAAAATGGTAAATTTTGCTTAAAAATTTCGAAATCTAATGATTTGTTACACAAAAAAAAGATTTCGCCAAATTCACGGTTTTACCAAATTTTTTGACCGTGATAAAATCGAAAAACCACTGTATAACGTAATTAATATGTAATAATATGCAATATATGTAGTATGTAGTAGAGCAATGATTTGTAAAAAAAAAATATCTGAGATAAGGAACTCTCCATCGTTTAATTTTAGTATAGTTATATTGCAATAACATGGTATAACTAAAAACTAAGAATTTTCTGTAAGGGTCATTCAAAACAACTTGTTTATAGAAAAGAAAACTAATTGATTAATTTTGAAGGCACGTCTCTTTACTTAAAAATAAAATTAATGAACATTTGAATACGGTCCGTCATTAGCTTTTCGACGATGTTTTTTGCTGAAGTTTGAACAGGAGTGGTTTCCAGCTTCTTTATTGATTTGGCGAATGCATCTTCTGATTCTATTGATCAGTTGTTTACAGTCTTTGGCTCTCCAGTTATTTTTGTACCCAGCGAACTCAAATATCCAAAGAAATCTTCAATCGGGCGACACTGACTGGGACTACTTTGTTGGATTGCGTTTTTTTGGTACATAAGGGATGTTTTGGCTTTCCAAGAAGGCTGGTGTTTTTCTTGCATAATCCGACGACGCTTTAACCGGCCAAAACACGTAATTTCCATATGCATGATAGGGTAACGGGATGTAATGTTAGCCTAGCTCCTTCATTCGGCCTATGTATCAAAGGTGTCATAAATCCAGCGATAACCAATAAAATTATGTTGCTTTAAGGATGACCGATGTAATCCAAAGCAATTGAGACAACATTAATAAACTTTCAGTGGTTCACTTTGGCGTAATTTTTGATTTCTTGAACTTTTGGGGCATCATGATTTCACTGGTTAAGCTGAATAGAGGATCTACACGATCTTCAAATGATCTAAATTTGGCTTAGTTGAATCGATAAAGCGAGAAGTGCAGTCTGGATGTACAGAGAGTATTTACACGTTACAAACTAACTGTTCACATAGCTTAAATTACAATGATTTTACTAGAAAATCGTGGACCCAATGTTGGGGACATATTTTTTGTTTTACGTTGTGGGCAACTATGGCCTTTTGTATCAATAACGTAGTGAAAATGTTGATATTGGCAAAATTTCAAGTGAGAATGCATGTGTTTGCGGTTGTTTATATTCAAGTGGCTCATTTTCACACAAACCGAAGGAACAAAATCATTGTAAAGTGAATTATAATGTTTTCATTATTGAATGGCTGATAAACATACATGAACATCGCTTACGTGCTTCGAAGTAGTTTTACTTTAGTTTGATTTGTGAAATTTAGTATTAAGTAAAGCGAATACAGCTTTAAGTCTTAAGTATTGAAATTAGGGAAAAAAACCTTACAAAGACTGCATTTAGTAATAAATCCATCGAATGGGACGAAGTTGCATCCATGAATAGACCCAATTTGATGCTCATAGACCGACATTAAATCCATGTCCCTCGAATGTTTCGGAATTTATAGAAAGAGTTGTGCAACTTTTCGTGATACATACTACCAAATGTCTTATCAAACTTATCCTAACAAGTGTATATTTAGTTGAATATCGCTTACAGCTTAAAACTCTATAATTAAAAATTAAAAATTTAATCGATCATAATAGGCTGAGTCAAGGGACACATACCCTATGTTTGAAGAAATGGAATCAATATTTTCTTCAAACATTTATTCTGGTAGACTTCTTAATGAATAGCCAAACCACAGAGCCAGAACCATGGTATGGAAATTCCTACCTCAGATATGGTAATATACACAAAGTTTTTTTTTACACGGTTTTTTATTACATGGTTTGTTTTTGGTTATAACTACAGAACGGAACAACTTATAGACCTAATTCAAATCACGTTTTACGTTTTGGGCAAAAACTAATCATATGGCAGTTTTTCAAAAAAATCACAACTTTTGGTATAAATACTCAAAATTTTACTAAAAGTTGAACGAACCCCCCGTGCAAAAAAAATCTTTGTGTATAGCACAACCTTCTGCCCAAACTCATGCTTAAACATATATTTCACGCTTGGAAATGAAGTAGCAATGCTATCAGAATAATATCGATCATTTCCAGGGATTGTACGACTGATATCTGTTGCTCTTGATTTCTTGTGGTAGACTATAGCGGTTTGCAGTTAGCCGCTATTTAGCCTTAGAAAGTTGTATGCTGTTATAAGGTTCCATCGAGGCTAACTACAAATCAATCATGGCTAAAGTTTTGGTGCAGTTAAGAGAAACACTAATGATTACAATCGAAAGAACATTAAATTTCCGTACTGTAACTGATTATCGACTGTGATTTGGTAGAACTAAGGATATTTCTTTGGCTTTCAGCGATTGTGGGTAATGATTTTCTGTTTTCCGACGATTCGGCGTATTATATTTTACCTTCTTCTAGGGTTTACTGTAAAAATATAATATGTCAGTATGCTGTGTGTGTGTTGTTTCTAATATAATTTACCTACACGATTTCTGTTTTTGACATATTATGTTCTGTTATTACATTTTAAAGTCTAGTAATTCTATTGGACATCACTGTTGTGGACAGATTCAAAGAAATGACGAAAAATTGAAAAAAATATATACAAAACATAGTCTGTTAGAAAACTATTTACCCTATTTTTACACTTTTAACGTTTGCATTTAAAAAATGGACTATTTTCGGATGGTGATAAAAAAATAGCTAAGACCGATCACTGCTTCTGATAAACTTCCGATGGAAGGTAATTGTTTGAGCTTAGTCAAAAAAAATCTACGCCCATGTGAGCGGACTTCTACAAGTTAACCGTAACATTGGCCATGGTGAACGTAAACATGCGTGTAGGCATGTTTTTGAGTCTTTCTTCGTTTTATTTAGCAATTCCTCCTCAGTTTTCGCGACATATTTGTTGGAGTAGATCTGACGCTTCAGGTTGGCCCAGATACTCTCGATGGGACACAGCTGGGGACGTTCGGTGGGTTCGTTGACTTGGATACCACACCGATATTCAGCCGCTCCATCTCCTCCAACGATCGCTTCGAGTGGTGGGCCGACGCCATATCCGGCCAGAACATCGCGTCTTCACCGTTAGGGTATTTCTTGATGAACGACGCAACTTCCGGCAGGCATTTCATACTATACATTTCCAAGTTCACGGCCAGTCCGGAGCGAAAGAAGAACGGCTTTGACATCCTCTTCTCGCTGATTGTTAGACACAGCAGCACCTTCTTGGGGAACTTGTGTGTGAAATGAACTTCACCTCAGAGCTCACTTCCTTCGTGAGGGAATTGAAATACAAAGTGCTCTTCCAGTCGTTGCCATCCAGGGTGAGATTGCTCTCGTCGTCCATCACCACCGTCACGTCGCGATTCACCGGGAAAATCGAGTTGACCATCTCATTCAGCCGCTGCCGCTACGTCATTGCCTGCAGCTCCAAAGCCAGTGGACATGACTTCCGCTCCCTGACATGTATGTTCATGTTCGCCAGGTACTTTTTCACTGTTTGTATTCCCTCGGTCTTCCTCTTCAGCATCCTTTGGAGCTTCTTGTCGCTCAGGGTGGCCGGCCGTCTGGAACCGGGCTTTCTTTCGGTGCTTCGATTGTTGGCTAATAGTGCCAAGATGTTGTAGATGCCGGAACGGACGTCTCCGGCGTCCACAAAGTGCCACACGATATCCGGTTTCGACGCGGCGGGGTGCCGTTCTTCGAACGCGCACACCTCTGAACGGAGTTGCGTCACTATGTTTGCCTTCACGGTTAGAGTTCGACTGATAGAGCTGTCAAATTTTGTCTGCTGACTCATGGGTTACCATGATTGATGCTGCATGAATAGTTTCGTCAGTGCAGGGAAGGTAAACCCATTAAAAAGCGTAAATTTTTGTCCATTGTTTTTAATGCAAACGTCACACTGTGCCGGTATGTCTAGTTAACTGTTGAATAATTGTTGTGTTGGATCCTGAGAGGTGGTGTGTGGGTTGGGGTTCCTTGTGTTGGTGGTTCTATTTCATGTTTACTGAATGTATTAGTTCAGAGTTTGTTGTACTTAGTCCATCTGTGTCTGTTCGTTTGTTGATACTGTTGTTGTCATTAATTATGTTGAACATCTCCAAAATATATATTCTTTTTGATTTTTTGTCCAAAATACGGGTTGTGTCAAAATTAAATTTGACGCTAAATAATTCATTTGAATTTCCAAACCAGCATAAAAACGATGAATAGTATTGAAATCCCCTCTGCTAAAAAAATCGCTAACCTGGCAAAGTTCTGAAATTGAACATAAATGGTTTAAATTACCAGTTTCGGCACAAATCTGACTAAGCCATCTCATATGGTTAAAAATTGTGGATCTGCAAAGTAAAATTTGAAATTAAGATTTCCATCGTTACGCCTGTACTTATCTATTTATTAAATATTGTTTGTCACCAATTAAACATCGTTTTGTTTAATCATGAAAGTACAAAACTGTTCAGCAAGTCCGTGCGTAGATTAACCTAAACGTGTAGTAATAATATCATAGATCCGAATACAAAATTAAGAGTCTCGCATCCGTGACACATCGTCGATAAAACCACTTGCTGCGTTCTTTGCCAGCCCATGTTTGTTTTAACAACTTAAAAAATAGTCCAAATATCGGACCAAAAACGAGAGTATGAGCGAGATCCAATGACTTCTTAAGATCACAAATAAGAAGATATTTTTGACGGAATGTAAATGCGTTTCAACGTTGAAATAAATTTTTATTCTCTCGTCTTTAAAGTGTTCAACTGACAGCGGTATTTCAACTGCTAAATAACAATCACTTAAAGTCATTCGTCGTCTTGTTCATGTGCACAGTTTCCCCACGTACTAAGGTATGTTCCCGAACTTGGCTTTCATTGTTGCTACTTTCTGTAAGTTGCTGTGTAGGGAAATAATATGGAGCAAAAAGTATACCCTGCGAACAGACCTATCTACAATCCTATTAGGGCCAACGAGAGCAGGATTTGCATTAACCATTGTGTAGTGCTCTGTTCGCTGGCAGCTGCTTTCTTTGGTCTATGAGCACACCACCTATATTTATGCAACCTAGAGATTCATCTTTTTTCTCACGTGCTCACGTCAGGTCACAAGCAAAGCTGTCTCACGGCTATGCCCACGAAAGGATATCTTTCCTGCTATAAACCATTGATAAATGGGTGCATAAACGTAAATATCCATACATGTGAATAGGGTATGGCATCGCATCCTTCACCTAGTCACATGTGTTCAAAATCATAATTTCATCTGACCCAAAAAATATTTTTTAATGATTATGTCTATGCAGCTAGTGCTCACAGCTATTGGCAAACATAGGTCTTATTGAACCAAAAAAGGTGATTCACCCTATGGTTTAGCGGAAGTTGGCGGTGAGAAAAACCCCTGAGCCGACAGTAAACGCTGCTGCTTTCCGTACTGCATCCTCCAGCACCATGAGTGTTGACGAAGGGACGAAGTCAACAGCATCGGAAAGGAAAAGCATACACGGATGAAGCCATATCAGCCTGTCTGTAGTGAGAAGATATGTTGCATTCTCTACCTCATGTGTCCCGGTTGCTCCTGTACTGTAGTGTAGCTTATATATAAGTAAGGATTAACAGCTCAACCTCAGTTCAAACTACGAAACGGACAGTAGGGCGAAAACCCTGGTTTCAAACTGAGCATATATACACAAAATCACGGAATCCATTCCCGTACACCTACCTGTCTGCGGTGATTTTTCTTCCGGAAGAGATGATGTGCGGCACCTTCAACTCCAGCTGCTGTTTCTGCATGTGACAGACACCGTAATCGGCTTAGCTGCTAATTCTTCTCTCGAGTCTCGCCTCGCACTACACCGGGAAATGCCACCGGAAGGAAGGTCAGCCGATAATCTGGAAAATTCAAGATGAAAAAATGACCCATGAGTTTATGCATTAATTCCGGCCAGTTCACAGTGAAATAATATGTTTTAAGCAAGTTGGCACAATATAAAAGTTCCAATCAAAATAAAAACACTATCAATTCCATCGTTCAAACCACTTAACCAAACTGACCTGTCCCTGCTAGAAAGCGAATGAAAACTCTCACCTATTGAAAAAAGTTGTCCCTGCTCCCCATTCGCACAGTATGAAAGTGATACAGCCAATCGATGTCAGAAAAAATATTGAAGTAGCTTCTACCCACCTCCATCTCGGCATTCGATAAACGACATCCATTCGGACAATAGAACTGCACTTGATTTTTTTTTATCGGAAAACTTTCCACACCGGTGAAAGATTTATTCCCGTTTGGTCGGAATTTCACACCTGCGCTTGAAAATTTTCTGCTTTCCTCTATTCATTCAAAAACTTTTACTCCCAGCTTAGGTGTGAACTGCTCTTTGTGCGAATTTGGTCGGCGGAAACTGCGGAAGGAATGTACTTAGATGTATCTACTTACTCCCAATACTAAGTCCATTTAACTGATCTTCGATTTGCTGAGAATGAAAAATAAGGGAAATATAAACTATACTTGGGATAGCACCTCTGCAGTGTGCTAGAAAAAGCCTTTTCCAGCAGCAGATATGAATTTCTGAGATAGCTCAAAACTGTTTCAGCTTTCCATGGTTGGAGCAACTGACGAACACTTAAAATGAAATAGTTTTGTTCTTATAGTCTTAGCAGAACTTCAAACTTTTTAAAAGATTTTTTGTTAATTGACTTTGCAATTTGGCGTCACTAATACTGTATACAGAATTTCTCTCCATACTATTCGGTCCATTGCTCGTTGCGTGTCTATTCTTCTTGTGCCCGTCGGTTCGTCATCGAGAATCAATTTAACAAACCTTTCGTCAGACATTCTTACGACATGCCCAGCCTACCAGTTTCTTACGACATGCCCAGCCGACCGGTTTTTTAGTGAACGTCCGTTAGCCATCTGCACTCCACCGTAGATCGCACGCAACACCTCCGTTCAAAGACAGAAAGAGAAGGGGGGGGAGGGTGAGTTCATCCACAAGCAATGTCCACTTTTCGTAGTCATAGAGTTAAAGCGCAGACAGTAGTCTAATTGATGTCTTGTAGATGGTCAACTTTGTTCGAACTGAGCGTTCATTGGAGTCCAGAGAAGACACGATTGCCAGCCATAAAGTGTCTATGTACTTCTCTGCTGGTGTCGTTGTCGGTGGTTATTAATAAGCACTGATACACGAATTCGTTCACTGCCTTGATTGCATTACTGCCGATCTAAACTCATGGTGGTAGGCTAAAATTGACTTCTCGTGAGTCTCTGAGTTCTTTCATGTATTTTGTTGCCAACGCATTTATCACAAGCCCGATCCTACCAGCTTCAGCTGCAAGTTCGATGTACGTTTCCGCCATCGTCTTAAAATTGCGTGCTACGATATCAATTTTGTCAGCGAAGGCTATTCAAGGAGTTTCAGATCATCTTCGACCTATTTTAATTCCCCATATTTTTAATCAAAAGTACCAACATGTCGATTGCAATAGTAGATTTTTCACTAATAGGTCGATCATTGATGGATCCACTGGTTTCATTATGTGTTCACAATGAATACTCATCTGCCTTACGGAAACTTCAGGAACCTTGTTCCGTATATGTTGCTGAGCTGGCAGCAATCAATTTCGCGTTGGGGATGATTTCCGGCATCCCATAGGCCATTATTTCATCTTTTCAGATAGTCTAAGTTCTATTGCACAGTCGATGGAAACAGTGAGGCACTCATCTTACTTCCTTGCACAAATAAGGGAGCAGATGTGTGCGTTGGTCGAAAGATCATTAAGCATTACCTTTGTATGGGTCCCCTAACATTGCTCAATACCAGGCAATGAGATGGCGGACTCTCTAGCAAACGTGGGCGCACAAGAAGGCGAGATTTTTTAAAGAAGAATTTCACAGGATGAATTTTTCCCATTAGTACGTCAGAGTTCTCTTCACAGTTGGCAACATGATTAGACAAGTAATTCTCTTGGGCGGTGGTAACATTCCATTATTTCAAATGTTCAAATCGTGGTTCAAAAGTCTGGATGTAAGTCGTGGTTTCATTCGTGTGATGTCAAGACTTATGTCCAATCACTTTTTGCAAGACGCACATCTCTACAGAATTAACCTGGTAGACAGCAATTTATGTAGGTACGGAACCGGTTATGATGACATCGCTCACGCTGTTTGGCATTGCCCGGATAATGATGCCTCCAGAGCACGACTATTCGATACCCTAGTGGCCCAAGGTAGACAACCCTTCCGAGAAGTAAGAGATGTTTTGGGAATGCGTGATCTTCCATACATGCAAGCGATTTACGAATTCCTTTGTTTGTCTGATCTAAGAGTGTAACGTCATCACCTCCCTTCCTTCAACTCTAGTAAATTCCTTGCTATTGTGTCCCAGTTATATTATCCCTTTGTTTCCGTGCTACTTGTACCTGCCCAGTAAGCTGTGGTCATCCATCTGCGGCTTGGTTCCTGAAAGGGACTACATCGACCGACGATTTGGTAAATGTCGCAACCATGAGCAGCAACTGATACCTGAAATAAACTACCTACCTAGCCCTTTCCAAACGATAATGTGACCCATTAACTTCGAGCTATCCAAGAGTAATTGGCGCCCACTTTTAATAAATTTCAAAAATTAAAACAATGTTAACTACAATATTGAATATCAGCTCCGCAAAGTGGTATACACGCCTGAGCCTAACAAATAAACGAATCGATTAAAAAAAAAGTTGTCGGCGAAGACAAACAGTTCGACAGACTTCCTGAAGATCGTGCCACTCGTGTCTATTCCCGCTCATCGAATTACACCCTCCAATGCAATGTTAAATAACAAACACGACAATCCGTCACCTTGCCGTAACCTTCTCCGAGATTCGAAGGGACTCGAGAGGGACCCTAAGACTTGTATGATACACACCACTCGTACCATGTTGCTTTGATCAACCGCATCAGCTTTTCTAGAGATCTATATTCGAGCATAATCTGCATAACTGGCCTCGATCGATCGTGTCGTAAGGTTATTGGAAACGTGACCACGTTATAAAAGGTGTTCCAATCAAAATTTAGTCAAACAATAATGTGTGTGAGTCGATCAAAGTTTTTAATAATAAGTCAAATTGTTTTTCTTTTTCAAGTTCAGTTAATACAGAATACAGAAAAAAATATTCAGCTAAGCTTCCTTTTTACCGAATGCGAATTGCCAGGTCTTTTGCTGAACACCTGCCATAAGATTTTGTACATTCACCTTGTCCACGTTTTTCGCAGCAGAACGCCAGTTTGTCTTGAACTGTTTCTAGCTCACAACAGCTTTTTGAGTCTTCTTAAGGTTCCGCTTGACGATGGTCCAATATTGTTGGCGCGAGAGTTTTTGTCCTTGGGCATCACTTGAACGTTGTCGGCAGCATATCATTCCATGGCCTTTATTCCAAAACAGCACGGAACAGGGATTGATAAACTTTAAAAGAACAGTTTCTGCGCGTTTAACACCGGCCTCCCACAGCCTTCCAAAATGAAATGCACTCGGGATGGTATTGTGGTTCATTTTATTTACTTAATTTGACAAAACACTGATCGCTTTCCATTTGTGACGTAAGATTTGACGAGGTGGTATAGTTCACGCAGATCTGATTCCGCGCCCATGAAATTTGTTCCATGGTCACTGTACACCTCTTCCAGTACTCCTCTACTGGGGACATCTCTCTGTGGTGTGGCCATAGATTCATCAGTTAATAGGTTTTCCACTGCTTCGAGGGGCATTGCCTTTGAAACCATGTAGACAACCACACATATGTATCCTTTTACTGAAACTTGCCTTCCTACCAGTTTGCATTGCATAGATTGGTCCAGTAAAGTCAACCCCAACCTTCAAAATCGTGGGGGCCTCGTTTGCTCTTCAGGATGGCAGATTTCCCGTTAATTGACCAACCAGCCTTGGACTTGATTTGAAATATGTGATGCAGATTTTTGTGATCTTCAGTTGAATTCGCTTTCAATATCCAATAGCGCTTTCTGAGGGTAGGAATCACATGACGTGGGTCAGCGTGTAAGTTTTCATTGTGAGTTGCAGAAATTAGTCTTCTTGTAGTCGGCTGTAGGTCCGGAACGATTCATTGTAATTGTCCGTGCGTAAATCTGGACGCACGGGGTTTAATACACCACCGCGTCCTTGGTGGTTGGAACAAAAAACGTTTGACAGGCATTTGTTGATGTTTCATTGACAAAGAAATTGATGAAAAGCATTGATCGACGTATCTCGAAATTACGGATCATGGAACTTGAGAAAAGAAAATTAATTGTGCACAAACATCTAAAGAATCCTTCGTGGTCTGCCTCAAAAATAGCAAAACTGTTAAAATTGTCAAAGTCAACGGCGAGACTTGTAATCAAACGTTACAAAATACTCTGAGTGTGGATAGAGCACAGCGTATTTATCATAAAAGTGGCACTAGGGACAAAGAGCTGAGGAGAAAGGTGTTAAGTTATGTGAAAGGCAACACAGGTTTCTGCATACGTGATTTGGCAAAAAAATACGATTCCAATTTTCACCGTGCGTAACATCCTTTCAAGAGAAAGATTTAAGTCTTTTTATGCCAGTAAACATCCGAATCGCTCCTTGAAACAAACTTTAGTGGCTAAATAACGAGCACGATTACTATACGAACGAGTATTGACGATAGTTGATTGCAGTATTTTAATGGATTATAAACAATTTCCCGGACAAAAAATCGTGACACAGTGGGCTAGAACTGAAACAAACTCTATTAGATTTTTCAAGAAATTTCACATAGGACTATAGGAGTCCTATTTTATTTATCTTGAGCCACTCCGAGCAAAGATTTCTATAAATTATTCAATAATGTAAGGGGAAGTGGGGTAAAATCAACCATATCTTTGTTCATTAAGCCGTGCGGTAGATGAAATAGATTTTATTCGATTCTTCAGAAAATTTTACAGGATAAGCCTTATTTGGTTGATCTTGAGCCACTCCGAGCAAAAACATCTATAAACTCAAGAATTCAAGAATACAAGCGGAAGTGGGGTAAGACCAGCTATATCTTCGTTCACAGAGCTCTTGCCTACTGTGGAATGCCCCTTCCAGGTATAAATTTGTTTTTGCTGATAAGTTTGCTCGAAAACTAATGATTTGGCAAGGAATCTGAAGTTGTGGCCTTTAAAGCAAGGTATTCATCACATCTCACGCAATCACGAAGGATAAATTAAAGAGTGTCTGAAAAAGCGGATTTCACCATTCATTCGGCAACACAAGACCAACGTTATGTTTTGGCTGGATCTAGCCAGCCGCCACTACTCTAAGGAGGTACTACAATGGTATGCTGCAACTATTGTTAATATCGTCGCCAAAGATATTAATCTTCGAAGTTGCCCTGAGTTCAGACCGATCGAAAAATATTGGGCAATTGTCAAGCGAAAACTTCGAAGATGCGGTAAAGAAGTGACAAATGCACAACAAATGCGTTTAAAGGGGAATAAGTTTGCCGGTACAGTTTCATCAGCTACTGTGCAGATGATCATGATGGCATCGATCACAAGTAAAGTGCGACAGTTCGTTTGAAACGGTGAAATGTAATAACTTGTTATACAAAGCTGAATATCCTTTTGTTTGACGTTTTGATCAGCTATGTATGTTGTTTAATTCTTGAGTTATGATCACTTGAAATGCGTCCAAATTTACTTTGAATCGGGCTTTACCATCTAGTTTATTTATTTTTATTTATTTATTTATTATTAATCTCCATCTGACACTTTTGTCTTAATGAAGATGGACAGGGAAAAGACTATTTGAGACGGGAGAGACTCAAATTGGCATAAAAACCCAGTCATATTCTTCAATATATATAACATAAGGTACAAATCAAACATTGACATGAATACAACAATGAAGGAAGAGCAAAATAACTACAGTATACATAGATCACAAGTTCCAAAAACAGGTTAAGATGATAAAAAAAAGGAAAACCAGTCGTTTTTTCAATTTTCGTTTAACATCTAGTGATCAACAAATCATCTCGGTCCATAAGTCCATCGCATTTTCAGTCAGATTCCTCAAATGATGTTGCATAACGACAGCAGGGACGTCAAAATCAAAATGACTTGGAACGTCGTTGAAGCGAGATGCCATGAAGCGTATTGGGTCGTATTGGCCGTATCTAGTATTGCGGGTTGCCAAATGCAAAAAACTACGCCGACGAAGGGAGCGTTCTGGTACGTATATATTAATTCCGCAAGAAAAGCAGGTACATCGATATCTCCAACAAGGACCTTGGCAACAAAAACTGCTTGCATGTCAGTCCTGCTTTACTCCAGGGTTTCACCTCGCTGGCATAGCAGCGATGTTCGTATGGCGGCAGATTAAGGCGGTCACGCCATAGTAGATGACGAAGAGCTAGGCGCACAAACTTTTTTAGGATCGATTCGATACGGTCAACTCACATACTGTTGAACGGACACCAAACCTAATACAGCAGATTCTAGAATCGATCGCACCAGAGCACAGTATAGTGATTTCAAACACAGTGGATCAGTGAAACCATCGATAAGCTTAAATATGAAACCGAGCTGTCTGTTCGCTTTCGAAATCACATCGTCAATATTCGAAAGTTGAGCTGGGAGTCCAAAACCACAGCATGGTCTCTGACCTTTTCCAGCCGTTCTAAAGCATGCCCATTAAAATGGTAGTGTAAAATGATCGGCTGACGTTTTCTAGTAAACGAAATAGTGTTGCCCTTCGCAGCATCATTAATAAACAGTGAAAACAGTAGCGGGCCCAGGTTACTCCCTTGTGGAATACCAGATGATGTAGTAAACACAGCTGAAAGCAATGGGCCTATCCTAACTCTCATAGACCGCCCAGACAAGTATGATTTGAACTAACCTACAAAAGCTCTGGATACTCCGAGTTTCTCAAGTTTTCTAAGCAGAAGATCGTGCAGAAGAATGCAGCTGTATATAGCTTCTCCCAAGTAACAATTCAGATGCAAATTGGTTTTAGTCATGTTTTATGGTAGATTTATCAAAGCATTATGGAGATCATCTGGTTTTATCAAGGCATTTTCCAAGTTAAGATGGTTTTAATCGATTAACAGTTCTTAAGAGTGATTAAAGAACACTTGAAGCAATTTCTAGCAACTACATCATTTGTAAGTATAATTCACCTTATAAGTAATTTTATAAGATACTTGAGTCCTCTCAAGACATCGATCGCAACTTCATAAACCGATAAAGTGTTGAAAGTTTAATATATTCATCTTTAAAATGAAGTGGCATCTTGGAAAATGCTGCCATAAAACGCTCTTAGAACCATTTGGTTTCAAATAAAAACACATACTCTTGAGAAAGAACATTATGTGACAAATAAACAAACTGGACAATTATCCATTAATGGACGCCCATAGGTGAAAGAAAATATAAAATAGTGGAAAAAAAAAATTCCTCATTCAGCAGATCGAATGGAAAAATGGAATCTCCGAAGCATATTTGTGACGGACTAGAAGTGTTCTTAAAGAGGAAAATCATAAAACTATCAAAACTTGTGGTAGTTTTATCATAGTTTTAAATGTGTCTTGAATGTCATTACAAGTATGTACCGATAAAACTATCAAGTTATAAGCGAATCTTGGGAAATAGTCTTGAGAACCTCCTGTAGTATGGGCCTTTTAGATTTTAAGAGGGTTTTATGGCTGTTTTATCGAAGTTATGTAGAATATCAAGTTTTATGTGTGGTTTTATCAAATGAGTCTTGAATACTTCTTCAAGTGTACCTTAAAATTGAATTTGTTACTTGGGCTACTTGCATGCCAGCGTCCATCTATCGAATGCACAAAGAGGTGAATTGCAAGAGATTTGTCGTCACGGATCTTCGTCACGGATTTCGGGTAGAATCAATGCTGGGGAGTAGGTTTTTTTTATAAGAGAGGCTTTACATTTTTTAAAGTTCATTCGCCTTTAAGGCAGTAGATATATAGTTCATGGAAGCAGCGAAAAGCGCTTGATTGACTTGATTCAAGCAAGCACTCAACGATGTGATTCCGCGGTAATTAGAAATGTTACAATTGTTGCCCTTTTTGTGAACGGGGGGTCATGTCCGAAATCTTCCACGTGGTTGGGAATATTTTTTGTTGCAATGAAATGTTGAATAGTTTGACTAATGGCAGCACTAAAACGCTCGAACATTTCTTCAGGATGCATACAGGGATACCATCCGAACCGCATGTCACAGAGTTTTTTAAGTTTACGTATCGCAATTTCGACGCGCTCCTCATTGATTTGAAAAAAATCCAAATTCAAACCTGTTGGATAGTGTTTCACGGAGAACTGCATACACATTCGAGGAGGAAATCGGCCTGTTCGAGAAAGCACTCTTAAAGTGATCAGCAAATAATTCACACTTGATGGCATTGGTGCTAGAGGAGCGATCATTGAGCTACATAGTCGTAGGTCATCCTTTATTTTTGCGTTTCGATCGAACAAATGACCAAAATCGCTTTGGTTGCAAACGTAAATTTGTTTGTGTACGATCAATGTAGCGGGCATACATGAAGCGATTATATCTCATGTAGTTATTACTTGCCAGAATGAAGCGACGTTTCAAGTGAGATGAACAATTACTCTTATATTTCCGAAGAGCTGCTCGGCGACGTCATTTTAATCTGCGAAGATGGTTGTTTGTCCATGGAGGTTTCAATGTAGGTCGTCGAAGTGGCACATGCGCATCTATAACACGGTGAATCTAAGAGTTGAACGACTCAACGATTTCATCTATATTTCGAGCGCCATCCAAAAATTGCCAATCAATCCCAGAGAGCGCTTCATTCAACCGGTTATAATCGACACGATGAAAATCAGACCGCGGATTGACATGCTGCTTAATACCTGTTTTATACCCTTCTAAATAATTTTGTAATTAAAAAATAAACGATTTACAATTCGCCACTGTCTTTGCTGACTAGCCGTGTTTTTGTTTTACATTTATTTATTTTCGGTTGGCCTATTTCTTCACAAACACAGACGTCAGGAAGACGACTAAATATCGAACCAACAAAGGAAGACGTGATCAGAGATTTTTCGTTCCTGAAAATCCCAACGGCATCGATTGGAATTTAAACCAGACCCCAGTGCTGTGCATTTTCATGACGGTTGTAACACTATGACCATCATCTTCTCACGATCATTAGAGTTCACGAGTGATGGTCAAATACTGTGTCACTCACAAACAGATTGACCCTCTCATAAGCATTGTTTTGGCAATGCTTCCAACAGTGAAGACTTTTTTGAAGCAATTGACAATTAAGTGGCCCCTCCTTGCAGCTATCATTTCCTTCGATGGATAATTTTCCAAATGAGGTCAGGGATTTGATCACTGTTCTACAGTGGAATTGTCGAAGTTTGATTCTAAATTGGAATCTTTTAAATTTTAGCCTCACACTACCGGTTGTGATGCATTCGCTCTTTGTGAAACATGGCTTCTTCCGAAATCAATCTTCCGATTCGTGATTTCAATATTATTCGCCTTGATCGTGAGGATTCGCGTGGAGGAGAGTACTTTTGGGGATCAAAAGTGCACTTCCTTCTATAGAGTGAATTTTCCTCCAATTCCAGGTATTGAAGTTGTCGCATGTCAGGCTGTTATTAAAAATAAAAGCCTTTGCATTGCTTCTGTGTATATTCCTCCTAGGGAAGGTCCATTAATTATGTCACGCAGTAAGGGGGAGGAGGGTTTGGGAAAACGTGACGATCCATACAAAAAAAATTGAAGGTCCATACAAAAAACGTGACAAGGGGGAGGGTGGTTATAAAAAGTCAATTTTTGCGTGACGTAATTAATGGACGTTCCCCTAGAGCCTCGATTAACCGAAAACAACTTTCAGATATTTGTTCGGTCCTTCCTTCTCCACGGTTGATCATGGGAGATTTTAACTCTCATGGTACAGGCTGGGGAGAACTGTACGATGACAACCGGTCTTCCCTGATATATGACCTCTGTGACAACTTCAATATGACAGTTCTTAACAATGGAGAAGTAACACGTTTGGCTGGTACATCCTCAGTTGGCAGTAGATTAGACCTCACACTTTGTTCGAATGCATTATCGTTGGATTGCATATGGAATGTGATTCAAGATCCCCACGGTAGTGATCATTTGCCCATAAAAATTTCGGTTGCCACCGGGTTCAATCCGTTGAAATCTGTCAACGTCGCGTATGATCTTACCCGTCACATCGATTGGACAAAGTTTAGGACAGCAGTAGATGAAGCCGTAACGACGGTAGAAAGGCTTTCACCGCTGGAAGAGTATAATTTCCTCTCCAACCTGATCTTAGACAGCGCGCTTCAAGCTCAAACTCGACCAGTTCCAGGGACGTCATCTCGCAGGAATCCTCCTTCTCCATGGTGGGATCAGCAATGCACCGAGGTTTACCGTAAAAAGTCCGACGCGTTTAAAGTTTTCCGTAGACGTGGAACACCTGAGCACTTCGAAGTATACACGGCTCTCGAACGCGAACTTAAGAGCCTCATCAAGGCCAATAAACGCGGATACTGGCGAACATTCGTGAACGGGCTATCGCGCGAAACGTCCATGAGTACTCTTTGGAACACGGCGCGAAGGTTGCGTAACCGAACTACGAACAACGAGAGCGAGGAGTACTCGGACCAATGGATCCTCAAGTTCGCGCGAAAAGTTTGTCCAGATTCTGAGCCAACCCTTTTCAATGGTAGAGTTCTCTCTCGCACTCCTTTTGTGTGGCAATACGGCTCCAGGAGCTGATAGAATCAAGTTCAACTTGCTTAAGAACCTCCCAGACGTCGCTAAGAGGCGCATGTTGATCTTGTTTAATCAGTTTCTGGAACAGTTTCTTGTACCGGATGATTGGAGGCGGGTGAGAGTTATTGCCATTCAAAAACCTCGTAAGCCCGCGTCCGACCACAACTCCTATCGACCCATCGCGATGTTATCTTGTATTCGAAAGTGTTTGGAGAAAATGATCCTCTTCCGTCTGGACAAATGGGTTGAGACGAACAACCTGCTCTCAGATAATCAATATGGTTTCCGTAGGGGTAAGGGAACGAACGACTGTCTCACGTTGCTTTCCACGGATATTCAGTTAGCTTTTGCTAAAAAAGAGCAATTGGCTTCTGTATTCTTGGACATAAAGGGGGCTTTTGATTCAGTATCTGTTGAATTTCTTTCAGATAAACTCCACGCTTGTGGCTTTTCTTCATTAATGAATAATTTTTTGTACAATTTGCTGTCAGAGAAACATATGAGCTTTTCTCATGGAACCTATACAGCTTCACGATTTAGCTACATGGGTCTCCCCCAGGGATCATGTTTAAGCCCCCTTTTGTATAATTTTTATGTCAAAGACATTGACGGTTGTCTAGGTGACAACTGTACGTTGAGACAACTTGCAGATGACGGCGTAGTGTCTGTCACGGGACCCAATGGGGTCGATCTGCAAGGACCCTTACAGGATACCTTGGACAATTTGTCTACTTGGGCTCTAGAGCTAGGTATCGAATTCTCTACGGAGAAAACTGAGTTGGTAGTTTTTTCTAGGAAGCATAACCCAGCACAACCGAAGCTTCAAATTTGGGGTAAGCCGATAACTCATTCTATGTCATTTAAATATCTTGGGGTCTGGTTCGATTCAAAGTGCACCTGGAGATCCCATATTGAGTATGTGAAGCGAAAGTGCCAGCCAAGGATCAATTTTCTCTGCACAATTACCGGAACCTGGTGGGGAGCTCATCCAAAAGATCTTCTAACGTTGTACCGGACAACGATTTTGTCGATTATGGAATACGGTAGTTTTTGTTTTCATTCAGCGGCTCGATCGCACATCATCAAACTGGAACGTATTCAGTATCGGTGTCTTCGTATCGCGTTAGGTTGCATGCACTCGACTCACACAATGAGCCTTGAAGTGCTGGCTGGAATGTTGTCACTCTCGGATCGGTTTACAGAATTATCTCTCCGGCTCCTCACCAGATGTGAAGTAATGAACCCCCAGGTGATCGAAAGTTTTGAGAAGCTCCTTGAGTTGAACCCTCAAACCCGCTTCATGACCTTGTACCATTTGTACATAACACAGGATGTCAGCCCTTCGCCGAACATTTCCAATCATGTTTGCTTCTCCGATTTCGACAATTCGGTACATTTTGATTTATCCATGAAGCAAGAGCTTCATGGAATCCCAGAGCATCATCGTCCTATGATTGCTCCGGTGATATTTGCTGCTAAGTTTGGCCAAGTTGATTCCACTAAATCGTTCTTCACTGACAGATCTTTGATAGAGGAGTCAGCAGGCTTTGGTATATTTAATGAAATTTATAGCGCCAACCGTAACCTTCAAGCCCCTTGTTCCGTATATGTCGCTGAATTAGCGGCAATACATTTTACACTAGAAATTTTTGCCTCGTTAACACCGGATCAGTACTTCATTTTCACGGATAGTCTCAGTTCTATAGAGACTATCCGCTCCTTGAGGCCGGTAAAGCACTCCTCGTATTTTCTCATGAAAATACAGGAGCTTCTAAGTGCTTTATCTTCGCGTTATTTTATCATCACCTTTGTATGGGTCCCATCTCATTGTTCAATTCCGGGCAATGAGAAAGCGGACTCGCTTGCAAAGGTGGGCGCTATGGAAGGCGATATTTGTGATCGACAAATCGCCTTCAACGAATTTTTTCCTATTTTTCGTCAACAGTCACTCGTCAGCTGGCAGTATAAATGGAGTAAAGGAGATTTGGGGCGATGGCAACATTCTATCATCCCAAAGGTGTCGAAGAAATCTTGGTTTAGGGGGATGGATGTGGGTCGAGACATAATTCGTGTCATGTCTCGCCTCATGTCCAATCATTATTCTTTGAACGCTCATTTATACCGGGTTGGGCTGAGCGACAGCAATATCTGTGAATGTGGACAAAGCTATCAGGACGCAGATCACGTTATTTGGTCTTGTTCTGAGCATCGTGAGGTCAGATCGAGGCTTTATGAATCCCTTCGGGCTCGAGGTAGACAACCCAATGTGCCAATTCGAGATATGTTGGCTGTACGTGATTTGGAGTACATGAAACTCATTTATGTGTTTTTGACTAACATTAGCATTAGATTGTAGTTAGTTTAACATGTATGTTTAGTATAAGGTTTTTTTTTCTGTGTTCGTGTGTTTTTTTTTCTCTTTCAAAAATGTTCCAATAAAAAGAAAACCAAAAGTTGTATAGTTATAAGTGTTTCAATAATTTAGAATTTAAATTTAATATGTTATGTAAACCATGCTTTAAATTCCCACTCTCTTTCCCATCCTTAATTTTTAATTCCTATTAACCTCGAGACGGCCGCGAGTAATCGGCTCTATCCTCCTAACTTTAGTTATAAGATAAATGATGTATAAAAGTATGAAAATTTGGCTCTGTAAAGTTTATTCTATTGAGCTTGTACATATAAATGATTATTAAAAAAAAAAAAACAGGTTGATCTCATTTGACCGTTTGTAGCAAAAGCCTTCATGATTGCTGGAGTAAGTGATATGAAGAGAGGAGGAAAATCAATCACTCAGTAATTATCTCTGAGAACGATATGCAAAACAAATTATTTTCAACATAATAGGTGTTTACCTCAGGCAAGCAGGAGCACATATTTTTTAACGTTTTGTGGCCATCTGATGTTTTGTCCCCGAACCGGTTACTCCGGAACAGGTTTCCGTAGGACCTCAAGTTGCCAGAAACAAACTTTGAAGAAAACCTTGGGAATATTGGTATCAAAATTCATGAAATTTCTTCAGGAGGCTATTTCTCAACGTTTTGTGGCCGTTTGATGATTTGTCCCTCACACAGGTTTCCGTGGCCAGAAAGTGTTGATAAATATCCTACTGAAGAAATTTAATGAAGTTTTATACCCAAATTGCCATGTTTTCCTTCTGAAAATATTCATGACTACTGGAGGCTGCACGGGAACCTGCTCCAAAATGGCAGGTCCAAGGACAAATTATCAGATGGCCACAAAACGTTGAAAAATATCCTCCTGGCGAAATTTTTTGAACTTGTATCCCATATTACCAGGGTTTCCTCCTAAGTATGTTCATGACCGCTCGAGGCAAAACGGGAATCGGTTCCGAATGACCGGCCCGAGAATACAGCCTTAGATGGCCACAAAACGTTTAGAAATAGCCTTCTGGAGAAATTTTCTGAATTTTGAAGCCCATATTGCCAGAGTTTCCTTTCAAGAATGTTGATGGCCACTCGAGGCCCCACTGAAACCTGACAGGATCGAAATCAAATCATCAGATGGCCACTAAATGTTGACATTGTTGACAAATATCCTACTGGAGATATTTCATGAATTTTGCTGCCCGCATTCCCAAGGTTTTCTTCTGAAAATGTTCACGGTCACTCGAGGCACCACGGAAACCTGTTACAGAATGGCCGTTCTGGGGACAAATCGGCTAATAGCCCAGAATGGAATAGACATAGTTTTTAAGATTTTTTTTCCTAAGATTTTGACATCCGTTCCCGGAAATTCAATTGATATTCCCAAATAGTGTCTCTGTACCGCACCACAGCCCCGGAAACCCAGAATTCCGGTAACCAAATGAATCCAGATGGTCACAGTGCCAGAAGAATTAAAATCGGTCTATAATTGCCAGAGCTCCAATTATTTGAATTTGGTGTATACCCGGTACCTCCCTTAGCTCAGTCGATAAAGGCGCATGACCATCATGATCAGGGATGCCAGATATTTTTTTCAAATGTCTGTGATAAAAATTTGAAAAGTCTGGGAATATTTATAAAAGTCTGTAAATTTTGTTCTGCATAATTAGACTTCTTTCAACGAAATTACGTAATTAGAGAGCGAGTTATGTCTTTTTCGCTACATGTGTGATTATGTAAACATTTCTGTATCTATTTCTTGGATTGTATGCATCCTTACACTATTGTTTTATATTTTCAAAGTAAGACTGAAGTTTGAAGCATTCGCATAGATAACACAATTTTACATAGGTTTTTTTTTTCTCCTGTAACGTTCTTTCCAGTTTTGTATTTTAAATCAAAATTAGGTATTCATTTCATAAATTCAACAGACTTTCATTTTGGTTCAACAATAACCATTGAATTACAATGAATAACAGAGTCAATTTTCAGTGACATAAATTATAAAGTTAAATTCAAATGCTCGAGTCTATAAGGGTCAGACAAACAGAAAGAAATTCATTTATACTTTGGATGCATTCTCGAAAGCTTGGATGTATTGATACACTTCTTGATTTTTTTTTAAACTTCTCAGCTAAACTTCAGATAAATTTTCTTACTGATTAAATCGTTCAAACGAGGTGAGATGCAAAGTAATGTAATTCCTGCATGAGTGTGTATCCTCATAGTATGATGCGAACGGTTGGGCAGATGGTGTGTACCTTATTTGAATATGGTGTCATGAGTGATGAATAACATTTTGGTCATATGAATGATTTTTGAATAGACTGCTTCTTCGGTTAGTCAGTGATTATCTCTTAAATTTCAGGGAAACTCTCTCCTGATCTTCTGCAATGCTCTTTGCCAAAATTCTGGGAAGTTTCCTACTGAACTTCACATAAAATTCCTCAAGAACTTCTTGGCAGTCACTCCTTATTTTCTTCGAAATTCACATTTAAGAACCCGACCTTGCCTTCGAGAAACATTTGGTAAGTTTTTTCCTGAACATAGTTACTTTCTAAACCTCTAATAAGTCCTATCCTGAACTACGAGCAAAATTTCTGCAAAAATTTGGGTACTCTCCAGAATTTCTCCAGTAGAATTTCTTGGAAAATCTTCTTTAATTTGTTAGGAGTTTCTTCCGGAACTTCTGAGAACTTATTTTCTCAACATCCGAGATGTTATCTTCTGAACTTCAGGAGAGTATTCTTTTGAACTTCGGGAAAGTTTGTTCCTGAATTTCTGATAAATTCATGCTTGAACTACGAGAAAGTTCTCCTTATACTTCTGGAAAGTTTCTACCTGAACTTCTGAGATTTCCTGAACTTCGAGAAGTTTTCATTCTGAAATGCTGGAATGTTCGATTCTGAACTTTAGGAAAGCTCGCTAGCACTTCTGGGTAGTTCCAACTAAACTTTTGGTCTCTTTGAAACTTCTGAGAAGTCTACGTGTAAACATCTGAGGAGTTCTATACTTAATTTTTCGAAATATTCCTCCTTGATCCTACAGGTAATGCCCTCTCTGGTAAGTTTCTTCCGGAAATTCGAGGAAAGTTTTTTTTTTTGAGCTTATTCTTTCCAAACTTCTGATAGGTCCCATCCTGAACTGCGAGGAACATTTTATAGAAACTTTGGGAAAGCCGTCTCGAAAATTTCTAGGAAAATTCCCTCAAATTTGTTCTTGAAGTTTCTTCCTGGACTTCTGAGAAGTCCTCTAATGAACTTTTGGGAAGTTTTCTCCAGAACTTTGGGGAAGTTTGATCCGGAACTATTGGGAAATTTGTGCTCAAATTAGAAAAAGTACTTCTCATGCTCCTGGAAAGTTTCATTCTTTTCTCCCTAAAGAATTTTGGATACCCTTATTCTGAAGCTTTGGAAAAGCTGCCAAGCACTTCCAGGAAGTTCCAACTAACATTTCGAGAAGTTTCTTCCAAAACTTCTGGGAAGTTATTTCCTGAACTTAAAAGAAGTTCTTTCCTCAACTTCTATGACGCATCGTCCTGAGGATTTTTTTCCAGATTTTTTGAGAAATTATAGGTAGTGCCCGTCTTGGTTAGCTCTCGCCTGTAATTTGGGGAAGTTTTTTATTCTGAACTTCTGGGAAGTTCAGTCTTGAATTTCTGGAAAGAACTCCAAAATCTCTGAAACATACCAAACATCAGAGAAGTTCTCTCCCCTCCACTTCTTCCTGAAGCTGGTCCTCTCCTGATTCTTGAGGAAGTTCTGTCTTGAAATTCTGGTAAGTATGATCTTGAACTTCGGTAATGAATTTTTGAAGGTTCTTCTTGTAGGAGCTGCTTGCTCCCAATACTTTTGAGAAGTTTCGAACTGACCATAGGAGAATTTTCTTTTCGCTTTCGTTTCTTCAAGGATTTCTACTTTAAATGATACCTACGATATTTTAAAACATTTCAACAAAGCTTCTTACCGTATCTACTATACTGCGTTTAAATGCTATACTGCGTATTGCGTACGTTTTAAAACCGAACTTCATTTCAAATGTCTGTAAAAGTCTGCAACATAAACTATATGTCTGCTTAATGTCTGCTAAATGTCTGCATCGTTAAAAAGTCTGCAATAAAAATTAAAAGTCTGCAAATTTACAGACATGTCTGTGAATATGGCATCCCTGATCATGATCGTCTGTGTACTAGAGAAGTAAAATGACGGTCAATTTCCATGACGCTATATTTATTTTTGGTGCTACGATCGTATCACATAACACTTGTACAAGATATAGAAAATGAGTGATAAACGCGAGAGAAAAATATCTCTCGATTGTTATTTCATGATGATGAGAAGTTTAAGAGAGTGAGAGGCTCTTCTGTTGCTGTGATTGTCAATTGCAAGAATCTCATTTGTCAATTCTAATGCTGTCAGTACCGTGATGGAGCTCAGCACTGCCAGACCCACTGGGCAGAGAGACAACCACGCTTACCATTACACCACCGACGCCGACACGCAAAGCGTAGTTTCCCACATCTGAAAACAGGGAGATTAAGATATCTCAATTTTCTCTAGAATATAAAACGATTCACTGCTAACAAAAGACAACAAGGCTACAAATCATGGATTTCAAATAGAAACAAATGTCTCACAGTTGAAACAAGATACGGACTTTTGAACGGAGAATCAGTTAAGAAAAATTGTACAGCCTATGGTTGACAACAATTTTTTCCTATGGCAATAACAGAAATTACTGTTAGAGAATCACATTAAATTCCTCTATCCTTGGCTGTCCCAGCAATCAAACAGCATTGCATCCCAATCAGACTATTTATCGGAAGCGCAAGATTTTGTTTTAAATAAACTATCAAATTAATGATACGTTCTGGGTATTCAAAATATGATGCCAGAGCCACTTGAATTTTCGGATTTCATAAGAAAAAACAACCTGTGTTAACATCCATTACACCCAAATAGAACCGTCACTTCCCTATCTGTGTTGCCCTAAATCACGATGGCCGGCGGAGAACGTATATGGGGTAGTATCCATTGCCCGGTCGGTAGCACGTGAAACGAACCATGAAACAAACTTTTGCCAAGATAAACTTTACTGCATGACCATTTTCTCGCTTCGGCTCTATCACCTCGATGACCCATGGTCAAAAGGGCAGAAAAAATAACGTCATCCTCGGTGTTGGGGGTGGCGAAAAGAGAGCATGTATAAAGCAAAGGTCAAATGACTGCTCCGATGGTGTTGCGGAGGTCAGGTGAGCCTCCGTGGACCAATTAAAGCAGCACCGTCCACTGGAATCTATGGGTAAGGGAGTGCTGTATACAACCACACCTGCTTTATGGCTACACTTTGTTTCAATGGACCGAACATGTTCTTCGGTCAACCCTGCCTTGCTTCGTCCGCACTATCTACTTTCTGTCGGAAATGTTTTGTGGCTTTGGTACCCCGCTGTTCTGCATTGCAAAGCAGTCACACAGAGGGAGTGGACGACAACTTTGCCACAATAGTGTCAGTGTCATATCATATTTATGAGAGTCGGTCGTAACCTGATACCTGGAGAAAGTTCAAGTATTTTTTTATGTTTCGTGGTGCTGTTTTCGAATGCACGAAGATTTAAACATCCATTAGTTTACGTTTGTTTGTATCCGCTTTCCAGCAAGATCAAAATGAAACCAAACCAAATACCACCTGCGTAATCTAAAGTTCATCCAATTATTCCACTTCGTTACTTCTTCGACAGAAGAGACATTGCTTCGAACCGACTTCATTTACCGAGCAATTTTCCTTATTTGAATTCGCTTTCACACCCAATAGACGTTCTAAATATCCAAAGTGCTCCTTTCCCAATTGCTCCACCAAGTACCGTGCCGACAAACCACCCTTGAAAGTACTATCATCTAGTCTCTTTCGTTAACCTGCTCCTCAACCGTACGGTTTGCCCCTCCGGCACTCCACCCGGTGACAATAGCAAATTATGGAAATTGAAAAGGAAGCCCATGAAATTTGATTTCCTTAATCAAGTTGTTGTTATTTATTTGCCTTTTGCTTCCGGTATATTCTTGCCAAGAAGGATACATGAGGGAAAGCGTTCCTTTATCAATACTGGGTAGGGATTTTCCAGCATGACACGTTGGCAAAGCACGGGCCACCTTCACCGCAAACAAGTGGCATCACCGGCATCAGCAGCACATGATGTCTTCCCTGGCTTCAGTCAGTTGACGGTGGAAAAGTTGCAGTCTGATGAATGGGACACCTTAACGTAACCACGTACATCCGGCCGTCAGTGATCATTCCTTATCCAGCTAGACCGTGACACTAGCAACGAAAGCCATGTGTAGATGGTCCCCACAGTCAACGTCACAGATATGGCATACTGGCAGCAGCTTAACGACTTCCGTTACAATGAGTTGGAATATTAATCCAATTAGAGATTAATTCCATGGTTTTAAACTGAGAAATTCTAACCTGCCGGTTAATGACTAGAAAGCATCTATGTATTGAAATGGGATGGTGATGGAAATATAACAATAAACTTTAAATAAACTTGTACGTCTAATGATTCGTTTTAATCGACTCCCTGATTATAGTATAATATCCTTAATTCAAGTTCTAAATGACATGGGTGTTTTACTATATGTTGTAAGCTGTATGTAATCATGGTATAGTTTAGAAGAGTTTAGTTTATTTGTCGTCAATCTTTAGTAGACCATTCCATATGTATATATTTAATACTTAGCTTCATAACATAGTGATCAATGCTTAACTAACCTTAAATAGAGTTTTTGTCTAAGAGTTCTTTTAAATATTCATTGTTGCATCAATTATTTCACAGGGGTGGAAGGTAAGGTAAAATGTTATCTCTCAGGGGCTCATTTAAAACACCACCACTGGCGACGTTTGGCACTTGCACCTAGCTATTTAGGACTGTATTTAAAGGAAATGCCAATGCAGAAATCGTAACTTCCGGGAAGGTGAGCCCTGGTCCTCCAAAAAGAACGGGGTTGGTGTCAGGCTCTGTAAACCAAACCGTAAAAAACCTAGCAACTGAAATTCAACAATTGGTGAAGACCACAGCGACGAAACATGACTTGCCATTGGAAACTCGGTACGTGAAAGTGTAAATCTCTCAACTTCATTGGAAGCAGGAGGATCCATGGCGCGAATTTTTAGAGATAATCATATCATCTACCAAAGGCATAGCAAAAATGTGAGCTGGGTCCATCTTTCATAGTGATGCGCGATATGCAAAGGCACGTGCTCGATTTATGGCCGATCAACGAAAGAATTTACAGGTTGAGGATCAACGGTCGGTTTTTCCGTTAAGCACACTCCTGAACCGATGACAATGACCATGACAATGACGATGATAGCAAGGACGCATTTTGGACGATCTCGAGCGCGAGTACAATCACAGCCCAAGCCACAACGTCAAGATCATCATAGGAGAACTGAATGGCCATGAGGAGAAGTTGATTTCGCCGCCTCGAAGAACATAGCCATTCTTAGTATCTACTTCCCCAGCACAACTTCCCTTATCGTTACACATAGAGATCGCCACAGCAGACGGAATCGCAAATCGGCCACCATCTCATTGATGGGCGGCACTTCTTCAATATTATCGGCGTCAAAACCTATCGTGGCGCTAACATCGACTCTTATCACAATCTGGTGATGATTAAACTGCGCACAAAACTCTTCGTCATCAACAATGTACTATTTGTCCAGTGAACAAGTGAATGGTGCAGTTTGTTCTGTCCGCTCTCCGTTGCTTTGGGAAATTTTCACGCGTTGTCTCAAAGTTCAGTTTTTTTCTCAATATTGTCTTCATCACATTTGAAATCGAGTTTTGATTTTCTGAAGAAGAAAACGTTGTGTGCAAAGCAGTGCAACGTTAATAATTGCAGTAAGCATTCGAAAGGCCATATTGCTCCGCATCTATTCGTGGCACGCACACCAGCATACCACCGCGTGTAGCATGCTTTCGTTCATCTACCAACCACCACCGACTAGCATCATCATCATCATCGTCATCATTTTTGAGCTCCATGTTTAGTCGGTACAAACGTAATACATATAAAATATGTTTTTTGTTTATCTCTCTCTACTGGTATTAGGCTTTTTGACGTTTAATCACCTTTTCCTTTCTAGCACATGAAGAGGAATGATGGTTTGTTTTTCCCCAAAAGATGTTCCTTCTTTCTTGCTGTCCATTGATCTAAATGGCGCTGTAGTGTGCGAGCGTTCAAGGTCACTAAGCCTTATAATCCGTAGTTATTTCCTTTTGTGGTTGAGCGCTCCCACGAGCAAAGCATTGATGAATTGTCTGAAGATGATTAATCTTTGCCACGGAATAATGATTTCTCTATTTATTTTTCAGCCGAGTCAGAATTTTCTGGTCTCGATGGTTGGGCATATCCTTCCACTATTGTGTCGAATTTTTTATATGCCGTAGGAACGCTTCACAATTGTTAGGCCAAGATTTGTCCTACGTGCATCGAGCGGTCCTCTTCACCCAACGAGTTACGTCGGTGTATGGTATAGGTATATCCTCCAGCTGAGCATGATGATCCAGGTTTGCTAGTTTGTCAGCGGCTTTGTTACCGAGTATACGCTGACAAAGGTCACGTTAGCGTACTGCTGCACCTCCAACATTTACGGTTCTTGCTAAAATGCAGAAAGCCAACTCGAAGAGTCAAATAATACTACAGTCTGAACCCTATAACACAACTTGCATCCCAGACACCCCGTAACCAACCTCATCTTAGATTAGAAAACCGTCCGAGAATAACAGTTTCTGAACTTCATATGAGGAAGCGAATTTCCCGTAAGCAGTCTAAGCCACCTCACGGTTTGCCTTTGCTCCACTTAACTCTCGGATTCCAACTAAACTCTGTTTCAAACGTAATTAAAACATTGAAAATCATGACAAATCCCCTGTAAATTAAAAAAAAAATCTCAACTTAAATTGTTGCCAATAGGTGGCGTACCTTTTGTTTCAAATTTCTGGCTGATACTCCAAAAACTCAACAGATGGCGCCGTAGATGCTTATTTCTTTTGCCGACTGCGCACATTTTTTGTTAATTCTGATTTGTTAATTCGAACATTGCGGTTACGGTCAATTGACTTTCTGACATTTTTACAAATTTTCATTGATTTCTCGAATTTCGTTCATTTTAAATAGTTTACATCTACGAAATATTTCATTTTTAAACTGGGATCACCATATCCATTGAAATTGATATGTAATCGACTTATTATACTTATTCAGCCAACTTGCAAATTTCAATCGTTAAATTTCGATAGTTTGCTTCCTTTATTTCGGTTATTCAAAATGTAGATCACTGAAAATTATTCAGTGAAAACTTTATTTGTGTCTCATACAAAGTGATCAATTTTAGCTCGAAAGTTGTTACGATGCCATGCCGATTAAGAAGAAAATGCTACTGCAACGGAATCTGCTCGAATCGGAAAGATTGTACATCGTGCGCGACATTTACAAAAATCACAAATAAATGATTTTCAAATTTCTTCTCTTTAAAATAAGCAAACTTCAAGTAAAACCCAATTTTCAACGATCAGTCAGTATCTCATCTTCAATTCAGATGCCAGAGCTAAATTGTCACAATGAAAATGCACAAACCGTTGTTGTTTTGAAATCACTACGATATCTTACAGCACCGTAATCAACACAAGTCGCTTCGGATATACCATACAGAAATCAACATATATTCATTCGTTGGAGCGGTCAAAAAAACAACTTCAGTATTCCAACGTAAAGACTGTATTCGATGAAATTTGGACACACGCAATTGTTCGTAACTTTTTAGCGTGTGTGTAAAAATTGTTGAAATTTTTAACTAAATGTATTTCATTGTGTTGTGTCAATTGTGTAACTAGTTTCGTGAAAATCAGTCGAGTGATTTCAGTGATGGCTTCGAATGAAAAAATAGTGCGCCAACAAATGTTGGGCACTCACTTCGAAAACCCTTACGCTTCTCATCGATGGATCGGAAAACAGCTCGGAATCGCACATTCAACCGTATCTCATGTGATCAAAACGTTCAAGGACCGTAAGACAACCACGCGGAAAAATGTAAGTGGCAAAAAACGTGGCACATCAAATCCGAAGAAGGCCAGGATGGTATTGAACCAATTTAAGCGTTATCCCAACATTTCGATCAGGGATGTTGCGAAAAAGGCGAAAGTTTGGTTTGTGCAGAAAACAATGAAACGTACTGGATTACATGTGTACAAGGTCCAGAAGGCACCGAACCGGAGCGATAAACAGAACTCGGTGGCCAAAACTCGTGCAAGAAAACTGTACAGGGAGTGGCTCACAAAACCGTTCTGCATTGTGATGGACGATGAGACCTACATTAAAGCTGACACCAAACAAATGCCAGGACAGGAACACTACGTCGCCACCTGTAAGTTGGCCGTTCCGGAGAGTGTACGGAAGAAGAAACTGTCGAAATTCACCAAAAAATTCCTTGTCTGGCAAGCGATCTGCGGATGTGGCAAAATGAGTCAGCCGTTCATCACCTCTGGGACCGTCAACCGACAAATCTACAAGGACGAATGCCTCCAAAATCGACTTCTGCCCTTCTAGAGATCTCATGATTGCCCAACACTGTTTTGGCCGGATTTGGCATCTTGACACTATGCCCGGCCCGTCTTAGACTGGTACAAAGATAATAATGTAGTTTTTGTACCAAAAGACTCCGGAACTTTGCTCAATTGAAAAATTTTGGGCAATCATGAAGGCAAAGCTCGTTAAAACTCCAAAGCTGATAGAAAATGAACTTGACCTAAAGAAAGTGTGGTTAAAAGTAGGTAAGCAAGTCGGTCCTATCATTGCCCAAAATTTGATGAAAGGGGTCAAGGCAAAGGTGCGGGCATTTGGGTTGGGAGAAGAGGTTCAATAAACCAATGATGTCAAAACTTAACTATTTAGTAGTACTTTATTTCCAGAAAGTTTGAAAAGAATCGGGCTCAAGGAAAATTTTTGGTGACCTATTTTGTGTGTCCAAATTTCATTGAATACAGTCTTTAATACACCAATTAAAATGGCCAATTGATTATAGATTATCAACAATTTAAAATGACTGCCAATTGTCATACTTTTTAGAGGCAAAATTGAAAATAGCCAAGTCCTCCAATGACAATTGACAGTAAATCTCAGATTGATTACAACAATGAAGGACATCCACGCCATCTAAATAAAAAACGATGTTAATACTGAAAACTGATTTATTTTTTGAATCGATGTTTAAGCAATTGCATGCGATAAATAAATATTGGATAAGGCTAAGTTCGTCGGGTCAGCTTGTCGAAAAATAAAACATTGTTAATAACAATAATGCATATCGGCTCCGTAAAGTGTTACACACACCTGAGCTTAAAACATGAACGAACTAATTAAAAAAGAGCTCAAAATCCTTCGATGGGACGAATTTCAGCCCAAATTCAGGTACAATTATCACGTATCCCGATTTGTACCAGTTCATGGTCACACAGGGTGGTCATGTTGACGAATCAGCGGAAACAGGTTATTTTTCAAGCATTGATTAAAGTAAATATCTGCATTCATTGTTCCATTTACTATATACGGCTTCGTAAATTTACCACAAGAACAAATTGCCTGCCAGACCATCGCCTTCTTGCCAAATTTTTCAGAGAAAACTGAGGGCGTCCGCTTTGTCAACATCATCATCTTCACGAATCGTCTTATATTGCGATCCGGCAATTCTTTATAGTCCACTTCGCATAAAATTCGTTGTCCATGTAATACATACTTTTGGCGAAAACTGTGTCATACAGTATCGGCGCCCATGGTTTCACTTGTGTCGGACTTCTTTTTGGCTTCTTCTGCTTCTTGGACGTCTTCAACTTCAATCTCTCTTTGTCTCGTTGGAGGTGTTGAGCTTTTTTTCCATATCAAATTTTGCCTTGAAACGAGGTCGTTTGATTTTGTTGTCGTATTTGGGGTTCAACGCTACCCTTTTTCGTCCACTTCGAGGCAGGTCCAAGGGAGTACTCCTTCCCAAACTTTCAAAACACAATACGCGCGCTTTCACACAGACGTTTTCCAATTTCGCCAACTTGGTGATAATCTTGGAAAAGTGCTCCACTTATGAACGATGGCACGGCGTTTTTCAATGCAAATCTTTCCCATCTCTCGAAATGCGCGTGAAACTTTGCTGTGTTGTGTTCGATTTGACATTTGGATGTAAGCACTGAGATGGAGCTGACAGACTACCCGAAAAAAATATATCGTCAAATAGCACCTTAAGAAAAGTGTGCCCTTATTTTCTGGGACAGTATGTACATATGGTTTCTAGTGTATTTACGATAACGAAAAAAAAATCATTGAAATGTATGTGCAAATCTAATATGCGGCACAGTTCAACCCACATTTGGACGTATAATAAAAAAAAAATCGTAAAACAGAAACGAGCGATGAATAGCAATGCGCTTCCCTTCATAACCTCTTTCCTCGATGATCCAGGAAGTAAAGAAATCTCCGCCCATAATGATAAAGTCCGGAGAGAATACACTTCCGGCGCCTCACCCGCAAATAATACCCATAACCTTACGAAGTTCTGTTGCGTGCAGTCAAGCAGCTATGATTCGGCTCATGGCAGACAGAAAGAAGCATCTCTATTCTCTATGTTAACAGCCATAGAATAATGAAATACTTTTGCCTTGCCGCCTATTTTAGGCCTATTGAGCAGAATGTATAGAATCGTGTCTATTATGATAACAGTTAGCTACTTATTTTTTATTCCAATCTCTACTTGAAGGGCAAATTATCATTTCCAAACTATGGGCTTTGTTTTATTCCTTCTGAATAGAAAATTTTTCGCCAGTATCTCAAATCCGTAAAATTTTGTTTGCAAAGATACTGAAATTTGAACGTCATCTGTATTGAATACGTATGATTTGTTATGAAAAAAGAGAAAAAAGCGAGCAGTCCCAAAACAAGTTCTAAACCCTAGTAGTATCAGTAGTTTGCTGGTACGAAGAGCCCAAGCAGCCAACAAGTTGTTTTCAGGAGGCGAATTTAATTATTGTATGTTGAATAAAATTCCAAGCAAAATCAATTATGGTTCACTCTGGCAGTGGCAGCGTCGGTGGCTGCGCATGGAAACAAAGAAGCCTAAAATACCCAAGCAAGCCTTTCGAAGAACCGTTTTGAATGGAGCTGGAATGGGATTCGGGTGATACGGAAGGCGGTCGGAGTTTTCCATTTCAAGTGAAGCAGAATGTAATAGCTAAAATATTTCCTTGCAGAATGCTGCTGTTTGGTAGCATGGTTGTGTTTCGTGCTGTGGAAATCGTATGCATGAGGATAGCCGGTTGCCACCAACCCGGGTCGGAACGTTGAGTTGATGGTTCCCGGGGGTGTTCCTATTCATTTGTTTCATGATGCGCTTCATTAGCTCCTGTAATTGTTTACAGTGCTGGCATATTGACTTCGAACAAACTTGAATATTTACATGTTTTTTTCTTATGAGAAATCTGGTTGAACGCTAATTTTGGAAAGTTCTCTTTCAGAAACCGATTCAGGCATATTTCAGCATATTTCGGATCAATCCAATGAGCTTTCAACCAATGATAAGAAAGGAACTAATCCACCATTAACTTTTTTTTTTGAATTTTAATCTTAATGTTAATTTGAACTCGTATGCATATAGGGTAGTCACCATCCCTTCATGATCTTGTCTCGGATGCAGCTTCACTTAATAACATGATAAAATTGAGCCACCGATTGGAAATCACAATATCGCTGTATGAAATGCCAAAAACGGAGGAGTGTCTTATATTTTTCGTTTCCTTTTTCTGATTCCTTGATTATTCATCATAATTATATCAAGGGTTGTAAAATAAGTAACGAGAAAAAAAACTTAAAAACAGCCTAATGCAAAGAGCTTACAATACTTCCCGTACTTACGTTTCAGTCGGTTCGAATGAGTTATACCAAAAATAATTAAGCAATACATACTTTTAGTCAATCCAAAAATTCACTTTTCAACATCAGAGAAGAAAACAATTGATTTTCAATTTTTACCCTGGAACCTATGAATGCCATGTTTTGAAGAACAAATCATTTGAAAATTAGTGAATACTACAATGGGTTAAAACCTATGTCAATGATATTATGCCAATAACATTATGCCAAATGGGCTTATGCCAAATTAGCACTTAGCTCAAGTTATTGTTTTGCCAAATGACTTTATGCTAAACGACTTTACGGCAAACAACCTTATGCCATATGGGCTTCCTCCAGGATAATGTATGTCATTGAATTATCTTTTGTGGTTGTTTTTCATTACGAGCCATTGCAAGAATCATCTACTTTGAAGATTTTGATTTGTGAGAACAATGGAATCTTCGGAAAACTTTTTATGACTGCTTGTGCGAGCGATTTCGGCCCGACTATGCCCAAGATGTACGACTATGCCCTACAAGATACTCCTTTTTGATGAAGTCATAGTCAACACACTGAAAACTTATTTACGTTAAATAGTTTTCATGCGTTTCTTAAACATGGATTTTGTACATAGAACAAATGTTTCGTAAATTGTATGAAACATTCGTAATCCTTTTCATCTGGTGAAATGCTATCATTACACCTTTTTGTAAAATGCACGAAATGAATTTCGTGAAGACCAGCCAATCGCTGCTTCTCTTTTATGCCGTACTCATGCATGATGGTGTTGCTGCTGGTATGGGCGAGAATGGTTTATCTATCCCAAAATAGAAATTAGAGCGGTGTCGAGAGCAGTAACTTCATGCACATTAATCAAGCTTGTTCTCGCAAATCAGCATCAACCACGGATTCAGAATCTACTCTTTCCTAAAATTCAGGAATGAGATTCGATCAGAAACATAAAAAAAGGGTGGACAACTCCACGTGGTTGCGCTTTTTTGTCAATTACATTTCGAGTCGATAAAGTAGATCTGTCAGTCCTTCATGCAACCATCAGAGAGACGTTTCTTTTTAGTTTGTGAGCAGATATCTGTAGCTCTTTGTATTGTTTACGTACAATGCACGAATGTTCTTTCTGTGTCAACAAAAGCTTCGTGCTTTGGACAGTTGCGCGTGTGCCATTAATTACGAATGTATCTTCATAAAACGTACAAATCAGTTTCGTTGCAGAAAACAACGAATGGATTTGTGAGTATTACCTTCGATTTCGTAATATAAACTGATATTAACTTTCAGTGCAAGCACTACGTCGACGATTATCTGGATAGCTTGTAGATGAATAGGTGAATAGAGATTGGTTGTAAAAGAAGAAAAATAATGTATTTGATCGGAGGCTTCACGCTGTGGCACGGTTTTTCCTACAAAGTTGATGGTTGCGATGAACTAATGCAAGAAGAGGGGAAACGATCTTCGGCCCATTTAAAAAAACAGTCGTGTTCCTACGAAGTTTTGTTTGAAGATTGTTTGATCCGCTACGTCTAATTTCGTTTTCCTCGTACTTGGCTTAAACCTGATTTAGAATATTTGAGTAAGAGGAACGGGCTGCAACGATACCGTTCCCAATGAACTGTACGGACGTAATCAGGTCTTTATCCAATGTACTTCGTATTCGGAGGTGATACTTCCAATCGTTTCCAAAAGTACTGTTACTTTGTTGATTCAAGTGTTCTGTGATAACAACGCAGAACAGTCGGTAAATGCGCGGCTACAAAGCAACACCATGCTGGAGGAGGTTGGGTTCGACTCCCGGTCTGGTCTAGGAATTTTTTTTCTGAAGGAATATTTCTCGACTCCCTGGGCATAGGGTATGATTGTTCTTGCTAAACAATCAATCATACTAAAGGTGTGAATGTAATTCGCCTTCCCGCGGTGCACCTTGGAAACGTTAAGCTTCCCTTAACGGCTAAACGAACTACGGAGGGAGCGCAATACGGCACATTGGGGTGGATGCCAGTAAAACCCCAATTATGGTAACTGGCTGCGAAAAGGATAACGGGTGGTACTGTTGCATTTAGGCTGGCTCCTGTGTCATCTCCCTCAGTACTGCCGGGTGAACCGAGCAGGAAATGACGAGGTTTAAGCGGCACAGGTTTTCTCCGTCCCATTAAAACCGTGGCAGGCCTCCAATACGTTCCATTCTCCACGGCCCTACCTCGCCAGTCGGGCGCGAAAAGGATCAGATGACCTACGTTGATCAGGCTCTGCACTGAAAGTTAATTTTAGTTTATATTACAAAATCGAAAGTAATACTCACTAATCCATTCGTTGTTTTCAGCAACGAAACTGATTTGTTCTTTTTATGAAGATACATTTGTAATTAATTGCAGGCGCAACTGTCAAAAGCACGAAGCTTTTGTTGGCACAGAAAGAACATTCGTACATTGAACGGAAACAATGTAAAGAGCTACGAATATGTTGTCACAAATTAAAAAGAAACGTCTCTCTGGTGGTTGCATGAACGACTGACAGATCTACTTTATCGACTCAAAATGTAATTGACAAAAAAAGCGCAAGCACGTGGAATTTTCCAGATTTTTTTTTTATTGTTTCAGACATAGGGCTCGAACCTGACTATTTGGATAGTGCCGATTTTAAAATGCCGCGTAAAATGGTGGGATCTGGTGTGTTCGGCACTTGCGGAAGTGCCACGGCATCGGAAGCAGATGCCACCAAGCTAGGCATGGCCATGAATGGGCCAGTACTCATCCAGGCCATGGATAGGATTAGCCATAGAGATGCCCGAGCTGAAATTGAGCCTCCTTAGACTACGCATGACATTGCAGGCTGCATGCAAGGAGAGGGAAGAGCTGGAAGCCAAGCTTCTAGCTGAGCATAATGAAAAAGAGTTGGCAAAGCAGACCCAGACAGAAGAGCCCGTCTCATTCGGAGACTCCGACCCATCTACCATGGGAGTAGGGACCTCCAAGCAGACTAGGCAGTCTCCGGGCGAAACGGAACCTGGCACTTCCAAGAAGCGGATAGTGTCGAACGCCCCCATAGGGAAACAAATTCACACGAACGTGATGGCGGGGACAGAGGGTCCATCCTCGTGACCAGCTCTGGCTGGCCGCAAAGAGAGAGGCCACGGCGCTAATCCCAGCGCCAAAGGCAGGACATCCAGCTCGCGTGTTGCCTCAAGCGCCGAAGGGGGTCCGAGTGGCAAGGCATTGTTAGCGTCAGGGATAGCGACTGGAACAAGGTCCGAAAAAAGGGATACAGGACTAAAAGAGAAATTGAAAAGTGACAGCCCGCAAGCGTAGCCGCGGAGAGGCCTTCATCGTCAAGATCGAGGCGTCGAAGTACTCCGAGGTCTTGGAAGCGATGCGCAGGGACGCTGAACTGGCGGGTCTAGGCCCTGATGTGCGGAGTATACGCCGTACCCGCACCGGCGAGACGCTCCTGGAGCTGAAAAACACGACAGAGCTAAAGGGCCCGGCTCTATAGAGACCAGACAAGACAGGGCTTAGATGAGGGTGTGGAGGTACCCGCCCTCGTCTCACAGGTGATGCCCCAGTGCAAGAACCTGGATGAGATCACCAAGGTAGACGAGATCTCCACTGCGCTAAGGGAACAGTGCAATGTCGAGGTTGCCACCGCAGACATACGTCTGTGGAAGGGTCCAATCTAGACCCAAGTGACAACCATGAGGGTAGCGGCAGTCGACGTGGACGTGGCGTTAAAAGTGGCGAAGGTGAAGGTGGAATAGTCCATATGCCCACTTAGACTACACCAGCCGCCGAAGGCATGCTTCAGATGCCTAGAGAGCGCACACATGTCCTGGGAGAGTAAATATTCAGATAGCAACATATGCAGAAGGTGTGCAGCAAAAGCAACTAGGTGCGGGATTGCAAAGATTCCCCCAAATTGCTGATGTGCGCCGGGAAACCGGATAGTAAGCACGTCATGGAGCGGGCAAGTTCCCGGCCGCTAAAGGTATTCCAACGAGTCAATCGTAATGCAGGTAACCTAACTAAACCTCAACCATTGTGAGGCCGCCGAGCAGCTACCAACAATTCGCGAGTTTGCATCGGATATCGCTATAATCTCCAACCCATACCGCATCCCAGTCTGCAACGGATACTGGGTTGCAGACAGGTCCAATATGGCGGCAATTTTGGACGATGGGCAAGTACCCGTTTCAGGAGGTTGTGTCCGCCAAGATGGTCAATCGAACGATTTTCCAATATGCTCGATCGGATGACAACTGAGCTAACTGGCCTGAATAGCGGGGGACTTCAACGCTTGGGCGCTCAAGCGTGGGAGCCGCCTTACCAACCTCAGGGGCCAGATTCTTCTGGAGGTCTTTGCTAGGCTCAATGTGGACCTAGCCAACGTGGGTACCAAGAGTATCTACCATAGAAACGGAGCGGAATCGATAATTGATATAACATTCAGCAGTGATGAGCTGCTTAACAATTGGAGGGTAGATGATGGCTACACCCATAGCGACCACTTGGCGGTTCGTCATTGTATCGTCCACAATACAAGGCAGCGTGCGGAAGAAGGAGCATCCACTCCATTCGCCGGCAGATGGAGGACGTCCTACTTTGACGTAGAGACTTTTAAAGAGGGGCTTGAGAGGGAACAAAACTTAAGCGAAACCAAGGAACCTTACGGCGAACGACTTGTTATGACACTTACACGAGCGTGCAATGCAACCATGCCAAGGCAAGTCAAACCAAGGATTGGAAGATCGCCGGGGTATTGGTGGGCGGAGTCATTCGCCGACCTCGTTAGTCACCGTGAAGGCCGTGCTAAAGAGAGAAATTAAGGCCAGCAAGCGAGCCTGCTATGAGAGCCTGTGTCAGAAGGCCAATACCAATCCGTAAGGTGACACCTATCGGGTAGTAATGTCCAAAACTAGAGGAATGGTATTCTGAACCTGGCCACCAATAGGCATTGTCATAAAAGAGGACGTAGAGTTCTTAGAACAACGTGGAACAAGAGGTATTCGGAAGACCACTAGAGCCGCATCCATGGTTAAGTAGCAAGTAGCCGCATCCATGGTTAAGTTGAACTTCCACTTAACGCAGATTTTGTCAGGCCACGGCTGTTTTAGACAATATCTGCACAAATACGGGTATGCACCGAGTGCGCAGGAGTTGCGGAAACCGTGGAACCTGCGTTCTTTGCATGTCCTTGCTTCGACTGCGTCCAGGGCTGGAGTCGAAGCAAGGACATTGGAGGGTCCAGGGCTTAAGGTACGGTGGATTTTTAGTGAATCGAGGAGTTGGCACCCTCATCCCCTCACCCTGAGTTCTTCAGGTGTCTGGTTGCAGATTTTCCATCCCGACTGAAAAAAAAACAATCATACTAATGCAAAAATGGTACCTGGCATCGAAAGCGTTTAACTAATAAAATAACTGTGAAAGTGCATTTTGAACACTAATTTGGGAGCCAGCAATAAAGCGAATGAAGCGATAACAACACATATGATGAATTAATTAACCTAATAACATTGATCAAGCAAAGTGGAACAGCAAACCGCGGCTTTAGATGGAGAACCATTCGTTTTGTGGACCGAATCTGAAGTGTCTTGGTCAGAACAGCTTTTTTTCAACGTCTCAATTTTTACTCAAGTACAGTCTTTAAATCTATTAAGATAAATCTTTCAACAGTGGAATGGAATAGGAAGATTTTTTAAAACGTTAATAATTTGTCCATTTATTAGTGACATTCATTTTCTATCACATGATTCATAGCAGGATGGAGCATATCACTTATGTATAAGTAGATCAAATAAACAAGATTTCTTTGAATTCATATATGACATCTGTTTTTCCCACAAACAGTAACTGCTTATAAACGCACGAAATGCTCGCTGCGGTATTTTGGCGTTTGTCCTCATGCATAAATATTTAATCATTCAATTTAAACATTAAAACCATATCGGAGGCTAGAATCACCATCACATAAAACAATTCCGACAAGTACCCATATGGCACCCAAACAGTTTAACAATACACCGAAACTCTAGTTCACAATTTTGATTTACGACCATTTACTCATGGCAAGTACCCAAACAGCTGGATGTGAATGGGCTCTTAGTCAGAAAGTTACACCCACCCATTCCAAGAACATTTACCACGCACGTAACCGTAAGCTAAAAACTACGCTCGAATTTTCCACCATCCAACAGGTTATGGGATGGCAATTGATTTTCATGGCACCAATTCAACGCGCACTCTTAACTGCCTTCACAAAAACACCATGTCAGTTGCAGGAAAGAAAACTGCATAGCTAGCAAATGCTCCACGTAACCGCACCTCTTTAAGTGGTTTAACTTCAATGTATGATCATTATGCATTTGTTTAGGAATGGAGAAGAATACCTTTTGTTTCCCGACTTGCAAATGCCCTAGCATTTCGCATTGCTCCTCATCTTGGTTGCTTCCTCGATATTGTTTTTTTGCACTGAATAGAGAACAGTGGAACACTTGCAGCGTGAATTTTTGAATGGGAAATTCACAGCAACAAGCACCGCTAAGCCGCTTCGGCTAAATGCAACGGAGGGAGAAAGCTGTGGTTTTATTCTGATTATTTATATTTGTACTAAAACTATTAAAAGTTACACATGGTACCTGCAGAAGCCACGGTTTGTAAGGGTGGAGGGTATCAGCCTCATCCACAACCACCGGTGGTGGTTTACCATTCGCACATTATCCTACATTGCAGAAACGGAAACCAAACATTTCCTTCATATCAAGTAGGGTCTGGATATGATTTGAGTCGTACTGTGAATAACTCCCTGTAAGAGTTGTTGTTATATAGCGATATAATTTGTATCACAAAATAAGATCTGTTTTTTGGTAAAGTTCACGTAATTTGACAAATCTCATTTAGCTTAGTCGGTAGAAGCGCTGCTTCAAAACAAGACCCTAGCGGTATCTGAGTTTGTTTCTCAGCCCAGACGTAGGATTTTTAAGTGAAGGAAAATTTCTTGACTTCCCGAAGTATAGAGTAGAATTGATCTACACAATTATGCGCCGATTTTCTAAGTTCTGACAACTCCTAAAAAACACCGTAGAAAATAACCTATTTGACCGATCCTTTTCAAATTTTTTTGACAATAAAAAATAACCCATAAGTAAGCTTTTGGTTTCTTTATTTAATTCAATGGCATAATCGTACGCTCGCATCTTACTCTTTCCACTCATTAGGTTCTGTACAACATCTGGCTGCAGCTACGTCTGTACGGAAACTCACTTTTTTTCATGTCTTCCTTAGATTTGACCTTCTTGGGATGCTTCCGTAGTGCCTGCTTCATGATAGTCCAATATTTTTCGATGGGCCTTATTTCCGGTGCGTTAATGCGCCTCATGTCCTTGGGTACGAAAGTGACCCCATTGGCTTCGTACCACTCCAGGACAACATTTGAATAGTGGCACGAAGTTGGATCCGGCCAGGGTCCTCGTGTTGTTTCAACAGAGGAAGCAGACGCTTCTGTAGACACTCCTTGAAGTAGATCTCCCCGTTTACAGTCCCGGTAGTCACGAACGGCGCACTTCGTTTCCCACATGAGCTGGTCGCTTACCAAATCCTGTATTTCGTGGCAAACTTTGAAAGTGTCTGCTTCCTTACTTCCTCCGGAACATCAAACTTGTTCTGGGCGGTGAAGAACAGTAGCCCCGAAAGCTGCCAGATGCCCGCCTTGACGTAAGTCTCATCATCCATGATGAGACAATGAAGCTTCGTCAGCATCTGGGTGTACAGTTTCCGGGCCCTGGGCCATTCCACCGTATTTTTCCGTTCATCACGATTTGGTGCTTCACTTAGTACGTATGCCGACCTTCCCGGTCCTTGGCTCTCTCAACGACTAAGACTTGGACATATTCAACTTTTTGGCTGCATCCCTGACCGAAGCATTGGGATTCCACTTAAATGCTTTCACAACACGCTTGTGATCCTGATCACTTGATTCAATGAAGCTCACCGATGGAAACCCAATTCTTAGGTCCAAAAAATATTAATTCATCAAATTAGCAAAACGAATACGACCAGCAGATGATAAAAAGTAAAGTGATAAAAAGTTCAGTTTATTGATAAAAGTCTTCATACATTTTCAGAATGAAGTCTTACATTCTGAGTAAGACTACCAGCATAATCGACTAGCATCTATCGAAAACAATGTTTGAATACAGATTGCATCGTTTTGTTTATTTTAAAAAATTTTAAGTGCTCGTTGGCATTTGTCGGAAATTTTCGGACAACCTTGATCCGCTTCAAATTACATTAATTTATTCAAATTTACACGTTTTGAAGGGTGTAAGTAGTATAGTACAGCTTTCATTTGCCTATTATTGGCTTGGATTGAAAATCTCATTGAGTTCAACATTTGGTGTGACGAATTGTTTACAGTCGAAGGTTTCCTATCCAGTGAGTTTTTGGCCCATTCAGGAATTCCGCCAGGTAGCCATCTGGAACCGTTAATTTTCCTATTATACATCAACGATGTGAACGACACCTTGGTTTTTATTAAAATTTATCAGAAGATTCACTCCTTACATGATGCCATTTCGCTTCAACAAAGTATACGCACAACAAAGTCATTTTGGTTATATCTTTGCTATTGAATTTGTAATAGTGCATTTCTTCTGTTTTGCCCACATTTGCTAGATGTCTTTGACTGCTCCACCCTTTCGTCAAAGTCGCTGCTTTGAAATGGCCCAGTATTTTTCGATTGGTCAAAATTCCGGGCGATTCGGAGGATTCATTAGCTTGGGGACAAAATCGACCTTATTGGTAGCCTACCACTCGAGAACCACCTTGGAGTAGTGGCACCTGCCAAAGCGGGCAAAAAGAGCAATACACTTGCGGATGAACGGCAAAACACGCATTTTCAGACATTCTTCGATGTAAACATGGGATGTCATCGTCAAGGATATGACGAATGCTACCGTTATCAGGTCACAACTGCAAATCGTTTGCCAAATCATGGCCTTCTTCGCGAACTTGTCGGGAAACACGAACTTGAATCTTCCCGGCACATCCCCACGTCCAGACGCTATGTTCAACTTTTGTCCGAGAAGCTGCCTAAAATTGAGTTTGACGTATGTTTCGCCATCGATCAAAGTGCAGCCCTTGTGTTTCGTCAAATCGCGGTCGTTCAAGAGCCTTACACACTTTTCTGCACGCAATTCGGCTTCAAGTGCCGGTTTGGATATTTACGGGCTTTTAAGGACTTGTATCCTTCCCTTGCAATGATGTCCCGCACCGTTTGAAAGTTGGTGTTGTACCTTCTGGCCATATCGCCGATCGAAAGACTAGGGTTGGCTTTGACAAACTGTTGTTTTCAGTATCTTCAACTCTTTAGCGAGCTTGGAACCGGACCTCTACAGGTTTTTCAGGTGTTTGTGTACAATATTTGCCATTTTTCGAGTTCGGGTTGACGTTATTTCTGAACTGGAACGACTACTTTGATCAAATTTGCACCAGTTGTTTTCAATTCCCAACACTAGAGGCATGCTAGGCGTGTGAAGGGCATACCAATTTATTTTTAGTCAGCCTTTATTAGTTGTGCTTTTATAAAATTTGTTTATTCAGCCTACTCTCCGAGGTTCAATGCCCTGAACGCTGAACGCTACCCAGAAAATCCTGTGCAATACTTGCTCCATCTTTTTACACACTTTTATCCATTCTATCTTCAAATAATTGTCTTTTTTAATGATCTTCCCTGTTTTTCGAAGCATGCCCTTCATAATCGCCCAGATTTTTTCTATTGGTCGAAGTTCTGAACTTCGACCAAGGACCAATTCCACCAAGGATTTGCCATCACCGGTTTCACGTAACGGCGCTTAACCAGATCCGGCCAAAACTGAGTTCGCCCTCGTGGGACCGGAGGAAGGGCAGCAGGTGCTTCTGGAGGCATTCTTCTTTATATATTTGGCCATTAATGTTTCCGGTCGTTATGTACGGCTTGCCGTATCCACAGATCACCAACGCCAAGTACATCTTGGCAAATTTGACGATTATAAACTTCCAAAATTCTTCCAAAGGATTTGCATGGCATCCGCTTCAATGTACGTCTCGTCCTCCATAACGATGCATTTCGGCTGCACCAACCGCTCAAGGTACAGCTTATTGGTGCGGGATTTGGCCACCGTAGTCTGGTTTAGTTAGGTGCTTTCTTTACCTTGAAGACATGAAGTCGGGCCCACTTCATTGTCTGCTGGACGAACCAGACCGAAGAATTGACCTTTTTGGCCAAGTCCCGAATCCAATGGTTCGAATTGCGCTTGAAGTAATTCCTCACCTTCCTTGCGTTCACAGATCGGTCATCTACGCTTTTCTTCCGCCGCAGTTCGCCGCTGGGTCGTCTGGGTCACCTTGAAAGATTTTATCACACGGGACACGGTCGAAATGTCTATTCCCAACTGTTTCGCGATCCACCTGTACGACTGACCTGGATTTTCCACGTCCGTGCTTTTATTTTTGTCAAAGCACTTCCTGTTTGGAAACCATCTCGATAGCCACTTGACAGATTGTGACGAAATTTTGCACATGTAAAGATTACACTCTAAACTAGTTGTACCTCAAATTGCATCAATTTTTACCCATGAAATAAAAAAAAGTAATACACATATGAGAGTGTTGCATTTTATTCAAGTATAAACTTCAATTAGCCAAACGCTAACTGTCTTAAAAATATATCCCTCTCAATCCTGCATTTGTAAAGTTCTAGAAAAGGCAAAACAATTGTAAAGATTAAAACTGTATGGAATAGTGAAATACAGATAGTTTACAGGCGTCTTGACGAAACGTGAACATGATTATGTTGTTAAAAAAGGTTGACAACTCCTGAAGGGTCACCTTGGGTTAATGAAAGGTGTTAAAGTTAAACAGTATTCCATATCCTCTAAATGAACATTGAGAGGTGATTGGGAAATTCGAAATAAGTAAATGAATTGCCCAAATTTTCCAAAAAGACAATGTTTTCAGAAGAGTAATTTTTTAATGTGTACACACTTAGAAAATTTTACAGTATTCGGTAATTTTTTACCGAACTTTCAACAGCTGAACGTTCGGTAATCCAATTTACCGGATTTCGGTGAAATTATACATTATTCCAGTAAAAAATTACCGGAACCTGTCAAATTTTACCGAAATCCGTTCAATCGGATTACCGAACTGCTCAGCTGTTGAAAGTTCGGTAAAAAATTACCGAATACTGTAAATTTTTCTAAGTGTGTATGTATGTCATGTTATTTCTTGATTGTTATACCTTGATTGAACTGGTTCAAAAATATACTGAAATAAATTTTAACTGAGAGTTTTTCTCTTGCAAGAGTTGCTGAGAGCATAATTTAGGAGCTTGATACTTTTATTAACTGGTATACATTGAATTTCATTCTTGGTATTGAAATACAACGTACCCAGCTTACGTTTGAACAACAGGTGTCTTGTATAGTGGAGAAGGCATCATGTTTCGCATTTCTTAGAACTTTAACGACGGATAGTACCTGAAGTCACTATACTGTTTACTCGCTCGTTCAACTCCCAAATACTGATCTGCAATTGGGCATCCATACCACCATTGGAGTAGAGAGGGTATAATCTGTTCAACGCCATTTCTCACGATTTGCTCTCCGTCGACTTCTTTGGCGAGCTAAGTTCTGTCGGCTGATTCATCCGGATATTCTTCAAGCGCGAAGAAACATCGCAAGATCGCAATTTGTACCAGATGCGCTGCAGGAGGTTGATTGCCCTGTCCTACAGGGTCGGTTGATTTGAACGATCGTCCAACGGCCCAGCGGAACACTTCAATGCTGAGACTAAGTTTTTACCACACTAACTATGGGCAAAACAGCGCTTTGATAAGTGCACAACGTTTGTTCAAGAGTTTTTTTTTTAAGAAACCATCTGTCGTATTTTTTTTATAAAGAAATACTATTGTTAATCTTTTGTTATTTTTGTGTTAAATTTTGTAGATAATAAAAACAAGTTTTATGTACAATCATTTGGACAATTTTTGTCTGTTGATGTTCTGCACAAACAAATAAATAAATGATTCTATTCCGAGAACTTCCAAAAGCCGATCAAGAATCTGTAAGCAGAAAACGATTATATGGTAATTATCAGTCTCTCAGACATGCTGATCCAATTCGAAATCACCAACGCCATGAGGCACAACAATAAGGTGATTATAAATTGGGCATTCACAACTGCCGTGCTGCATCATTCGTCCATATATCCGTTCAGTTACCAAAACTGATAACTATTACCTACCTTGCAGTTATTAACACGTAAATTTAACACAAGTCTATGTCTCCATTAAAAACCGTTGCATATGACCTAAATGTCGAGAAAATGGCCTTCTTATTAAAACAAATGAAATTTCTGGGTTAAAAGACTGTTACTGTGACTATCTGGCCTCGAGAACTTTCGATCACCAGTGTTTGTAACTTATTGAATTATTCAGATTCAGAATGTAGAGATTATTTTAAAATAAACAGGCTACCTTAAAAAAAAGCTGCCTTGATTCAATATCTTTATAAGCAAATAAAGCTCGTAAAATCTGTGTTTAATATACAGGGTAGCAAAGGTTGCCAGTCAGTTTTTTGTCTCAGTATATCTCTTGTTCAGTTTTGTTTGCCGATGTGCACATATTTTTCATTGTATGTGTAATCATCGGGTATTTGATGGATGTGATTTATTTTGGAAGATTGATTGTTTTGGCTACGCTATAAACATGAACGCGAAAAAAAGACCTTATAGTAGATTTACATTTTAGGAAGTTTAGTCCATGTGAATTCTTGAGACAGCTTTTGAAAATCTGTGTGAACAAGAGATTTATCTTCTGCACTATAAAAAGATACAACGAGACGGGTACGTACTAAATCAACCAAAGGTCATCCAACGGTTAGGACCAACATGATGGTGAAACGCGTAAGAAAGCAAATTCATCGGAATCCGATACAATTAAGGCGAGTGAAGGTCTAGTATCTAAATATTTCCATACGTCGATCCAAAATATCATCATCCATGATTTGAAACAGAAAACGTATAAAAAATAGTGTTTTCACGGATAAACAGAAATATATAAGAGGGTTTGAAGTTAGTAGTTATTGGCACGCTGATAGTGATATTCTCTTCTATGATGAAAAAACGAACAGCATTCTTACTGTTAGATTGAATTTGTACGCAAATTCAATAATGCCATTCAACATCTGTAGACAGTAGACCCAATATCAATCAGGAACCGTTAAAAATGAAGTTTTATTTGAAAATCAGCGTACGCTCGAATACATTATCAACTGAATTAGGCAACGCAATAAGAATTTCATCTTGTACCTTTGCGTGAACGAAATTTAATTCTATTTAGTTGTTTGTTATGAAAAGAATATTTAAGAGTTATCCAAATCATATTCAATATCTGATAGGATTGGGTCACTCGCTTTCAGTAGATTAAAGAACTATACCCTATGGTAAATTCAAATCTTAACTAACCTTCCCACGAACGGACTGTCCCACTTTTAAAAATCATGGATATTTTTGCCTGCTCTTAGCATAGTGTTAATTGAGAGTTTTCTATGCCAGTATCATTTGTATGTTTGTGTTTCACGTACAATCATTCCCAGAGTACCAAAAAAATTTCATCAACGAATAACTCCTAAACCAAAACAACATATGTGTTCTGAATCTTTCAAATAAGAAAGTATTGGTTTCATTATTACCTTTGTTATTACCAGTACCGACCATAGTTAAACTAATTTCAAATTTTGGACAAAATAGGATCATGTTTAGATTAGTATGCTTTGTTATCAAACACTTTTTTATCAATATATATTAAGTAAACATAAGTAACGATTTTTTGTAATCAAGTATTGTTCAGAGCTACTGTACAGCAATGGCCTATTATAGTATGTCCAATAAAAAAAAGAGAGATACCTAACTGTTAAATCGTTCGCAGAAGCTTAATATTAATTATTTCCAAAATCCCCTTTAAGGATATTCCGGAGTATAAATCTTTGAATTATGTTAGGCAGAACGTTTATTGATAAGTTTCTGTGAAAAAATGGCTTATCGCTTATCGCAGGAGAACATTGAATAAAATTATAATGATTTGATGTTTTCGCTCGGAATGAACATTTATGTCCACATGGTTCGCTACCCTAGTGGAAAAGAAACATAGAGAGCATGAGCGCGTAGCACCTGTGGAAAGTGCGATAAAGAGCCATAAACGTTAACGTTTATTGATATTTACTTCTATTTGCCTTCCAGCACACGAGATGCTGACACGGAGAACTGTTTTTCCAAACGCTGGTGTTTGAAATGAAGCTTTGGCGTTTTGACTAAGGCGTTGCAGTGGTGGTGGTGGCGGCAATGTTACTACTGACTGGGTAATGAATTGTTTTTCATGAAATGAAAAACACCGAAGTTTTGGTTTGCTCAACAGTTACCAACCGTTTGAAGGTGATCAGAAGTAGATGACTTGATTTAAGTTATTAAAATTTTCAATGATATTACCATAAGTGGGTAAAATGCATTCAGCATAAAATACTTCACTTACTTTTGCTGCACCACAGGCCAAAGAATCATCAGATTCTGAGACACGTGATACGAGATACTGGAATCCATGAGATAATCAAGCAGAGATATTGAACCAAAGCTGCTGTAAACGAATCAAACATAGTGGCCAAATATTTCGCACTTCTCTTACTTTGAGGATTTTTATGAAGATCTAACGTTTTCGTAAGCACAATATACATATAGAAGTATCTAATGCCTTGAATACAAGAAGCTGCAACGGAATCTGTGGTAGGCTTTTGCACTTATTACTGAATGTATTTTTCATTTCCGGTTTGCGAATGGACATTTTACTAAATCTGAGCTGGTTCGTGCTAGCTAGTGTCAGATTTTAAAGTACATTTTTTGTAATTACTGTGTCATAACGCACAATATCATTATATTAGATGATATTGTTTTATTGATTTTGCTTCATAGATAATTTAAACATTACTTATTGTTTTTTATGTCCATTTCTCTTCAATTCCCTTTCAATTGAATCTTTCCTGTTTCAGAAGCAATAACTATTGGATAATAAAGTTGTTATAAAATCAACATCAAGCAGCAAATAGTGACCGTGACAACAGTAAATCAAAATGTATAAATGTTAGTTCTGTAAAATTACAATAGATTTAACAATCTTTTTCAGGATGCATCTATAACGAGACTCTTACTCGTGCGCTATCGAAATAGCTGATCTCCTACATCACATCACTTATAATCTACTCTCAGGGCAAATCAAGGGAATTGGGTGATAAATTGGCACTTACCCGTACGTACAAAGTCTCACAATGAATGGGTACTTCTTTTACGGTGGAATTTCAAAGCGATTTCATCAACTCGATCATATGAAATCTGGGGAAATCCCTTCGTTTACAAACAACATGGGCATAAAAAAAACGTTGGCAAGCTTTGTTGCGACCGGTCGGCTGAGAGCCTTGCAGGTACCAGTGACGACGACTGATGGTCCGATGGCGAATTACGAAACAATAGAACGTTGGGCGGGATAACTACTCACGTATTTTACGATGCGATGAAGAGAGGAACGACTGTAACCGTCGTGTGTGAAGAGAGCCTGATACCGAATGCCGTCGATACCGAATGCCTGATACCGAATAGAGCCGGTAACTGTAATTGTGGTCAAGCCAAAGGTAGCGACTGCCGTCGTATTGATGGTGGTAAGGCGATTCGCTGATCGCCATGATGGTGGGGAACAGGGATGCCAGATATTATTTTCAAATGTCTGTGATAAAAATTTGAAAAATCTGGGAACGTTTATAAAAGTCCGTAGATTTGGTTCTAAACAATTAGCCTTCTTTCAACGAAATTACGTAATTAAAGAGCGAGTTATATCCTATTCGCTACATGTGTGATTTGCAAACATTTCTGCATCTATTTCTTGGATTGTATGCAACCTTACACTATTGTTTTATATTTTAAAAGTGACACTGAAGTTTGAAGCATTCGTTTTTTTTTTTCTCTTGTAACGTTCTTTCCAGTTTTGTACTTTAAATCAAAATTTAGTATTCATTTCACAAATTCAACAGACCTTCTTTTTGGTTCAACAATAACCATTGAATTACAATGAATAACAGAGTCAATTTTCAGTGACATAAATTATAAAGTTGGATTCAAATGCTCGAGTCTATAAGGTTCAGACAAACAGACAGACAAACATACAGAAATTAATTTATACTTTGGAAGCATTCTCGAAAACGTGGATGTATTGATACACTTCAGAGAAATTTTCTTACTGATTAAATCGTCCAAGCGAGGTAAGATGCAAAGTAAGGAATTGTAATTCATGCATGAGTGTGTATGATCATAGTATGATGCGAACGGTTGGGCAGATGGTGTGTACCATATTTGAATATGGTGTCATGAGTGATGAATATCATTATGGTCATATGAATGATTTTTGTATAGACTGCTTCTTCGGTTAGTCAGTGATCACCTCTTAAATTTCAGGGAAGCTCCCTCCTGATCTTCTGCAAGGTTCTTTGCTAAAATTCTATGAAGTTTCTTGCTGAACTTCACATAAAATTCCTCATGAACTTCTTGGCACTCACTCCCTATTTTCCAGAAACATTTGGTAAGTTTTTTCATGAACGTAGTTACTTTCCAAACTTCCAATAAGTCCTATCCTGAACTACGAGGAAAATTTCTGCAAAACTTTGGGAAAATACTCTCCAGAATTTCTAAGAAAATCTTTATAGATTTGTTAGGAGTTTCTTCCGGAACTTCTGAGAACTTATTTTCTGAACATCCGAGATGTTCTCTTCTGAACCCCAGGAGAGTATTCTCTTGAACTTTGGGAAAGTTTGTTCCTGAATTTCTGATAAATTCCTGCTTGAACTACGAGAAAGTTCTCCCTATACTTCTGGAAAGTTTCTACCTGAACTTCTGGGATTTCCTGAACTTCGAGAAGTTCTTCTTCTGAAATGCTGGAATGTTCGACTCGGAACTTTTGGGAAACTCTGAGCTTATTCTTTCCAAACTTCTGATAGGTCCCATCTTGAACTGCAAGGAACATTTTATTGAAACTTTGGGAAAGCCGTCTCGAAAATTCCTTGGAAAATTCCCTTAAATTTGTTCTTGAAGTTTCTTTCTGGACTTCTGAGAAGTCCTCTTCTGAACTTTTGGGAAGTTTTCTCCAGAACTTTGGGGAAGTTTGATCCGGAACTATTGGGAAATTTGAGCTCAAATTAGAAGAAAGTACCCCCCCATGCCCCTGGAAAGTTTCATTCTTTTCTCCCTAAAGAATTTTGGGAAATCATTATTCTGAAATGCAGAATGTTATCCTCTGAGCTTTGGGAAAGCTGCCAAGCACTTCTAGGAAGTTCCAACTAACATTTCGAGAAGTTTCTTCCGAAACTTCTGGGAAGATATTTTCTGAACTTGAGAGAAGTTCTTTCCTCAACTTCTATGACGCATCGTCCTGAGGTTTTTTTTTCAGATTTTTTGAGAAATTATAGGTAATGCCCTTCTGGTTAGCTCCCCTCTGAATTTTGGGGAAGTTATTTTTTCTGAACTTCTAGGAAGTTGAATTTTGAATTTTTGGGAAGAACTCCAAAACCTCTGCAAAATTACAAACTTCAGAGAAGTCCTCTCCCCTCCACTTCTTCCCGAAGCTCTGATAAGTCCTCTCCTGATTCTTGGGAAAGTTCTGTCTTGAAATTCTGGTAAGTATGATCTTGAACTTCGGTAATGATTTTTTGAAGGTTCTTCTTGCATGAACTGCTTGCTCCCAATACTTCTGAGATGTTTCTACCTGACCATAGGAGATTTTTTTTTTCGAGGAAGTCTCTAAGTTTCTCAAATATGATTTGTATTGTTGTGAACTTTGATTTTCGTTGTGACCTAATAGCAAAAGACCAATATTACCAATGCTTTGACAGTAATTTTTCGCATGGGATTGAACACGCGTGGAATTGAACACTACCATAAGTAGGGACTCCATGTTACCCTCGGAAAGGGCCTATACAATACTTATATCAGGGCCCATTGTTTCTCCAAGTGGCCCACCACTTTCGTTTCTTCAATGATGTGTACTTTAAATGATACCTAAGATATTTTAAAACATTTCAACAAAGCTTCTTACCGTATCTACTATACTGCGTTTAAATACTTTACTGCGTACTGCGTACGTTTTAAATCCGAACTTCATAGAATACCTTTAATGGAAATTTAAAAAATATTTCAAGTGTCTGGAGAAGTCTGCAACATAAATAAAATGTCTGCTAAATGCCTGCATCGTTACAAACGTCTGCAATAAAAATGAAAAGTCTGCAAATTTACAGACATGTCTGGGAATATGGCATCCCTGGTGGGGAATGCTGCAGCCGGTGGACTCCGGAGCGAGAAAGTATTTCGCGGTGATCTTTCCGAAGCACGTGGTCGGAATAAATCCTGGGTTTCACCACTCGTCTGGTGGATATGATGGGGAAATTTTATCCACAGGTTTGAAGCACGGGATGGCGGGACCGTATACACACAGTGCACTGAGTGGATTTGTCGAGGGCTGTTCGTAACGTTTTATAACGGGCCTGCGACTTCCGAAAAACCATTAGCAATACCAGGATAAAATCCGGTCAAATCAGGTCGCTTCCCGTCCCTAGGGACACCACTCAGACTTATAACAATCCCTCGTGGTAGAACTACCGTGGCGCTTCTCACTCGGCACTATATCAAGCCCTTTTTCTACTTCACTCGGGTAAAACCACGATCCCGTATACTGGTGTTGATAGGATATTGTATTAGAACGAAAAGCCTTTGGCCACCTGTTCGGGGCCCTTTTATACCCCACTCGCTCCCGGTCTTTGTAGCACTCACACTCTTCAAATTTTGCCTTTAGCCCATCCGGATTCATCCATTCTTCACTCCTAAGTTTCAGAGCATCCGTTCTATAATCCGCCAATTTTGACGATGGTTTTGTAGCGGTTGATATCGTTAGTGACACCTATCTGAGTGTGTTAGGTCGTTTTCTAAAAGTGGCTTGGCGCTTCGGTAATTTGACCTACTTATGACAGGGATTAACAGCATATCTCGAAATGTGGCATCAATCGCCATCTTTTAGTAGTACAATGCTGATAATCTCTGTCTGATATAAGAAATGATATTGAGCGACAATCACAAGTTGTAATGTATATGATTTGGCCTGAAATACGGTATAATATATCTATTGCATACCACTCTCACTTCCATGCACGGTAACTTAACCTTAGTTTCGGATAACGAACTGCGGTTAAGAGAGGAGTTATCGTGCATGGGAATATAGAATACAAAAATGTGCACTGGAGTAAATTTATACAAAAATAACAATTAATAGGACTTTATACGCACAGGTTGTAACCCGTTGGTTACACATCCAATCACGTTTTTGGTGAATTGCTGCTATCGCTAAAACGAACGAAAACGTGCATAAGCATGGACCCACAAAACTCTACACAACAAACATTAACAACATTTCTCGAGTACCTTTTCAAACAGACGTATCTGATTTTGTAAACAAAGAGAGGAGGTAAGATACAAACGTGAATTTTTCAAAATTCTTAGTACCCTCCTTGTGTTGGTGGCCCTAGTTTGCATGAAAGGGCTAGGGGTTGCAAAAATTTAACGTTTGAATCTAACTTCCCCCTTACGAAATCAAATTTGTCTGTTTTTAAAAATGTATATATTATAGATACGAATGCTTGTATTATTTTTCATTTACATAAGTACATACACTATTATATAAATATTTCATGGGAATGGGAGGGACCATCAGGGCACCCGATTGAAGCACTCTGGATGAGGAGAGTGGGAATGCCTACACAGGCACAGTTTGTGAATAGAGAGCGGGATTTTCTCCTCGCCCATTGGGGCATCCTTATGTTAGATAGCTTGTTATTTTGACCAATTGTGCAGTCTTGTTGTTGGAAGGAGATTCTTTATATCCCTGTGGAAACGTAAGTGATGTTGCATATCGATCCACCCAATCCCTTGTTGGACCTTCATACAATGGCATGATTAGGATTATCAGTGGTTATTAAAGCTTGATCAAGTCTAACAGCGAGGAGAGCCCATTGCTGTCGGACTTAGTTTCCGTGCTACAATGGGTGGTAGTACATATCGTACATCATACGTCGTACATAATGTAATTTTACATACATTTGTAATTGTGCATCCAAGCAGACTAAAATTTACAAGATAGTTTCTAAATGTACAGTACTAGCAAGCCTGGATGCAACGCTCATCAGACAGCTATTAAATCAGTACTGTTCCTTTATATACCAGTTGTGTTGTACCCAAGCAATCAAACAGAACGCACGATTGCATCGCATCAATGAAGGTTCTGCGGTTACTTTGCTAGATCAGGAGATCATGGAACAGGGACCGTTGACTTTATTGTACAGAAATTTACTAGTGGCAAAGTTATTTCACATAATGATGGCATAATTATGATATTCTTCTATAGTCGAGAGGCTGCACTGGCCTTACAAATGAACAGAACAAACAAACTCTTAACGTATAGAGTCGATTCAGAACAGGTTATCCACTTATAACAACGAAGTGTTGGTAATCATACGTTTCATCAAATTTGAACAATATACATCGAACGCTTCCGTCTGCATATATTTCACCCAATATGCGTGACATCGGTGCATTTAATCTTCTTGATGAGTTATGTATACAGATTTGTTTTCAAATAGCCGTGTTGCAATATACTGCATCATTGTTAAAATCGCATTTTATTTCAGCAAAGCTCGGCTTTTACTAGCTCAGCTCCATTCCGATGAGTATGAATTTGCGTAGCTCCGCATTTGTTGATATATGCTACCATCTGCAGTGGTTGGTTTTTGTTTGCCGTTAGTAAATAAGGTGGAGTTACTGTGATGGAATTTTGAATAGCCTCTGAGAGATCGATTAACTATCGAAGCTGCAGCTGTCAAGAGTCATCTGGATTCAAATTGCAACATAAAAAAGAAAGTGGTAAAATTCGCGAACACTGTTTTGCTTAATTAAGAATATTAAGTGTGCAATGTAAAATTAACTCTACGATTTTCCTTTGTCGTAGCTTGCATGCTAACAAAAATCATATGTTCAATGACACCCAGAATTACCATTTTTCAGAATTCTCTTGCATTCTTCATTGAAATGCCAACATGCAAAATGATCGCAACGTATGAAACGTAAAAGCTTCGGTTGAACCACGAAAAAAAAGTTTCCTTTTTTTCATTCGGCGAAAAGTTCCACCTCAAATATCAGCTTCTGCAAACTGGCTCTCTGTTGGTTGGTTGGCTAAAGGCTAACTTTTTTTTCGATATCGATCTCGGTTGGACAGTGGGAGAGTTGTGAATTTGAAGGATATTGCCGAATCTCTTCGGTGCTTGAACAAACGCACAAGAAGACTATACACACTTAGAAATTATGAATTTTACAGGAGACCTAATCCATTATTGTAAATAGCCGGGGAACGTAAAGTAGAGGAACGTATTAGTCGGGGAACGTAAAGAAAGATTACGTGTAAAATCATGTCTCCTGAAACTGAAACATACGCAATTCGACAAAATATGTGTTCGGTTGAATTTATTTTCTCATCTCTTTCAACACATTCTTATGTGCTAAAAGACGCTTGCATGTGTCGGTCTCAGGGACAGAAATTTACACGAGATTTTGGTAGTGTGTAGGTTTTCGTGATACTTGTTTGTTATCTTCAGGTGTTATTCAGAAAGGCTTATAAGATATGTGATGCCTTATAAGGTAACTATGCTTCTATAAGAGGGAATTGAAACGAGTGAGTGCCCAAGTGCAAAACTACAAAAATAGAAGACTATGATGTTGGCATCAATTCATCGAGTAGAATGGAGACAATTTTCATGTTTTATAGCAGATTCGCAGGAGGCAGATTTGCCTTACCCTGCTTATTGAGTTTTTTAGTTGTACATATACACTGAAAATTTATTTTCGTAAATTTGTTTTCACTCGTTTCGTAAACATGGATTTTGTACATAGAACAAATTTCACGTAAATTGTATGAAACATTCATATTACTTGTCATCTAAAAAAATGCTATCATTACACCTCTTTTGTACATTGCACAAAATGAATTTCATGAAGACCAGCCAATCGCTGCTTCTCTTCGATCGTTGGTGTTGCAGCTGGGATATGTTGGTGTTGCAGCTGGGATGGTGGGAATCATTAATTTAAACCAAAATAGAAATCAAAGCGCTTTTGAGAGTTAGAACCTCAATAACAGCTCTTCTTTAAAATACAGGCTGGAACCCCATGTCAGAAACATTAAAAAAATAAAACACTGAGTAACTCCTCGTGATTGCGCTTATTTTTTCGATTATATTTTGAGCCGATAAAGTAGATCTGTCAGTACTTCATACAACCACCAGAGAGACGTTTCTTTTTTATTGGTAACAAATTACTCGTAGCTCTTTGTAATGTTTTCGTAGAATGAACGAATGTTTTTTCTTTGTCAACAAATGCTTCGAGATTTTGACAGTGGCACGTGTGGCATTAAATACGAAGGTAACTTCTTAAAAAGTACAAATCAGCTTCGTTGCCGAAAACAACGAATAGATTTGTTATTGGTACCTTCGATTTCGCAATATTAACGAGAATTAATTTTCAGTGTATCTGATTATCCGATCTTGGACAAAGCTTTTTCTTGTACTAGTACTCTTAAAATCATCATGTCTTGGTAAAGAAATGGTACAAGATGTTCCCATCTTTAACGTTTCATTGAAGGACTTCAAATCTTCAAACAATAGAAACAATGTAGTTTCGAACCACCTGGAACCCACTGTCCAACATTTCACACCACCAACGTCGTCGTTGTCGTCTTCGACGCACGTGGGTATGATTCAATATTGCACACTCAATTTGCGATTATCATGCATGCTTGCTTGCATATCCCACCATGCATCCTTGCATCCAGCTACCATACATACATGCTTGAATGGAACGGTGCCGGTGTTTCACGGCAGTGCCACGTCGGGGGTGGTAGAATGCAAAAGCGATTGCTTTTCGGATTTGCCGAACAATGCAGGCGATTTCAGTCTTCGATATCGTTGCGCTTGTGAAACCCAACCGAAGTTGAGCTGCATTGGCTTTTGCTGCTATGCGATATGCAATACATTCAGCCATAAGCAGAGATATGCAAACGCGAAGGGGTACTATTCTGAGGATATGTGCATATTTGTTTGAAAATATTTTCGTTATGTGGGAGTACAAGTGTGTTCCGGTATGCTGAAACAAAGATGATGCGCTGTGCTTCCGGTAGTTAAGCCAACTACCGGAAAAATGGAGAAATTGAGATGCATTGAATCGTGAATCCAACTTCCCTGGATTTGTAGCATTTTGGCTGGAAAATATGGTCATTTTTTGCGATTGTTATCCCGTGCGAAAAGCTTGCATTCAATTCTCTTGTACGCCCTATGGAAGTCGATAGATCTTATAAGGAATTTTAAGATAAAAAATGGAAAATATTGGTTGAGCAGAGTAAGTTTCTTATTTGAGCGAATTGTTACATCTATGCTACACAGTCTTCTAGGTGCAGCCGAGCGCAGATGTTTGATGAAGTATACACTCTCAAATGAACACTCTCTTGAAGTGCGCACATGCACTCATCAAAATGAACATGAACACGAGCGTAAGCTTCGTGCTCATGTTTTGTGCCATTTTCGCAGCGGCGCTCGCACATCTATTTTTGCGCATGGTTCAGCTTCATATCCGAAAGATTGTTTTTATGCTCCTTGCGGCGTTCAATACACTCAAACTGTTTTCGGTCGGACAGGGATTTCATCAGAAGCCGCCCGGTTTTCAATCACCCTATAGGGGTTTGATAATTTGTTTATTCGTGAATATTAGATCTTCTCTACCGGAATATCGATCCAAACGGAAAAAAAATCAATGAAGATAAAGTACTTTTGAGTCTGAAAATCGGTTCTTGATATTTCGTATATTTCCTCTGGTTCCATGAAAACTAGATATACAATCTTGCAGAGCTCGGAAATATTTGGTAGGTTTGTGTCTTATCGAAAATAATAAGAACGTTAAAATTTTATATCGTCAGTTGGGTGACAATTCCCGGGATGGAGTGAATGTAATTTTTATTTTTTTGAACTTTTGGCCCTTTTGACCAATTTTTAAGATTGACTATTCAAATTAATGCTTACTTCTTCTAGGTATGAGAAAAAATATACAAAGTTACCCAACTGCTAACTTTCTGTGAGAAAAATACGATTTTATTCGTAGCAGAAGAAAACTATGAGAAAGGTCTCTTGTTTCATGTCCAAAATAATTAAATCGGGTAAACAATCAAAAGTTATTTAAAAAACAAGTTTATGATTTTCAACAACATAAATACTGAATAAATAAATGTGTAAAATAGTCGGTACATGCCAAAAACCAACCCAACAGATAATTGGGAGAGGATCAAATCGCAATAAATTACTTTCCACTCCTAAAGCCTCTCATAGAGATGAGAATTTTTTTGCTTCTGAAAAATTTCATCTCATAAATACTATTCAATAAATGATAAAATTAAGAAAAACTAATCACTGCCAAAAAGTTTTCAAATTTTAGAACGATTTTAAATTTAAAAATGGAACGAAAAATCTTTCACATTTTTCCTTTTACTTGCAAAATGATAAGAATATACATGGCAGCACAGAAATAACAGTTGTACATATATGGTAATATCTACTTATAGACAATATTTTGAATAAAGTGTCTGATTCTTTTTTTCAAAACGATATTTTCAACTTATATTGATGATTCAAATATCGTTTGAAATATAATTCAAATAGTTTTCATTTGCCATTAGGACGAAGAGATTTCATTTGGATAACAAAGGATGTAAATCTGATGAACAAAACTTAAATTAAAGCTTCATTTGTATGTTGCTGTCCACTTGTTTCAAAAAACTTTCAAAGTAAAATATTTAGACCTGATGATCTGATGATTTTCTTTTTTGGACTTCGGATTTTCATTCTACCCAAAACAGTACGCATAGAAATGCTTTCATTTGCCTATGAAATAAACCTTGTAAACCTGTTTTATCCAATATTTTACACCAATTCGTAAAATTATTCCATTTCATAACATTGTGTGTTAAATTGATATTATAACAATTTATTGTTACTTGAGCTTGTTTGTCTTGGATAGTATTTTATCTACTAAGAAAACTGTGGCAGACATCAAGGAACTTTTTTTTGCGTTTGATGATCATGAAAAAGTGTTCAAGTGTAAGATTGAGGGAAATTTTATTGTACACTCTTTCGAAAGCATTTGGTAACCCTAAACACGGCCGTTTGGTTTAAATGATGATATGACCTCGAGTGCTTTTAGTTTCTCCCAATAAACAGGAGCTCACTCGGCATCGGTACATGGTCGTTTCGGAGCATGTTCCGTATGTTCGATCTTAACGCGCTTTCGAAATTTGCGTATACGATTGGCATCAAAACCATTAGGCAGTACACTTATTCTCACTTTCAGACTGTTTCCCAAAACTTATTTCTTCCTATAAGTAAAACTTTATCCAACACGAATCGTTAACACATCAGAATAACTGTTCATAGCAGTACGTATTGGAATATGCAGAGAATGTTACTACGGGATATCATGTTCAAATCAAAACATTGTCCGTCAACCCTTTATTTTCGTTATTTTTCAATAGTTTAAAATTGTTGAGTGGATAATGTTTGATTGTTGCAGTTTATACGCGAGAAATATCCCACCGATTAGTGTAAATATCTCGAGAAAATCTATCTAGCATTTATTAAATTATAAGCGTTTAATAAGTAACGAAATTTCGTGACGGTCACTCATCTATAGATTTTCAATTGACACCCATCCTTGCCGCAAGACGTAGTTTACGTCAGAACACAGTCAGCCTTTGCATCCGCCCGTCGGTGATCGAGCAGAGGCACCAAAAACTACGCTTGAACTCGAGTTTTACGCCTGATGTTCAAACTCAAGTTTTGCACTTGAGCTCGAATCTGAGTGCGAACACCGCGCTCATCTGTTGCTCTCATGTTTGATGTGCTCAATAAACATAAACACGAGAAGGAGAGCGCGTATTGGATGAACGCGCACTAGTGAGAGCCAAGCTAAAGCTCAGCGCCGCTCGTGTGTTCGTGAAGACTGATGCTACATCTAAGTACATCTTACCGGTTCCTCTTTTGAATCAGCTAATAGGACGTTATAGTATAGCTATAGGACGTCCCAGTAGGTCTATGTGCAATTTGAATATTACAATAGGGGATTTTTTTACTATCGTACAGGTTTGGGCCGAAGGGTATCAGATTGTTACGAAACTTTGTCCACGCGTAGGGTTCATGGATATATGAATAAAAATCGATATTAAAAAATTCAGGGTTGCCAGTTTACCTAAACATTTCCTGAGTCATGAAAAACTTTGAGAAAAATATTTTCTTTTACACCGGAAACAAACCGAGCAACCATCTGAAAAATGTAGTTTTTAGAAACTTTTTCATTTTTGTCTAAAATCGAGTGATGAGCCCATAGTTTTTCGAGCCTTACTCAAAATTTAAGAAAAAAAAACATCTCCAACATGTCACCAATGTAAGCTTATGAATTGATGAACCTTATGGATTTTTTTTTATAAAAGACCGTTACCGATCAGAACTAGTGAAATTGCACAGAGAACCACATAGATGGAGCTTGAGAGTAGCTCTGCATCTTCAATGTACAAGTTCAGTAATTCTATTTATAGATCAGTACCGGCGCCGGCCACGTCCTCACGGTCTTTGGGGAGGGCGGAAGGATGATTAGTTTGACAATCGTTGGTTAGAGACCGTGTTTACCTCTGCGTCTCCACAATTGTCAAAGGGAGGATAGTTTTTGTGTTAGTGAGGCAGGTTATTTTTAGATCATGGATTCACTGTGGTAAGTGATGCGATCAATGAAAGCGCAGTAGACTGCTTTTTATTTTAAATCTAGTGGTGATAGAAAGAGGCAAGTGACAAATGACAAGGAAGGGGACGGGCCTGGGATTGAACTCCCGACCATCTACTCAGTAAGCAGAACGGATAACCACTGAGCTATCCAGCCACGTCTAATGAACGTTATGGAAAATTTTGTAGGAAAACTGGCAACCCTGAAAATTTTAATATTGTATTTTATTCATATATCCAGAAACCATATGCGTGTAAATTCCTTCACTGTGGGAAATTTGTGGGGATTTTCTTAAAAATTAAAAATCTCCAAATTTTTGAGAAAATTTTATTAATTTTCTGTTAAAAATATTGTTCCACGAAGAATCGTTCATGAGTTTTGACTTTTCAAAGTTAGTATTGTTTGGGAAAATTGGAAAACTTCAATTGGCGTTTGCCAGGAATACTGACAAACCTGATGTTTTTAATATTGTTTTTTGTTTATATATCTATGAACTTAACGCGGGGACAAAGTTGCCTAACAATCTGAGACCCTTCAGCCCAATATCCCCATTACGAGCTCGCTGTTTGAGCAAATTTGACCTCACTTTCATGGTCTTTACACAATGAAATCCAAACTGATAAATTTTTGAATCTCTTCGTTGTTTTGAAGCTACAGTTCCAAGACTATCTATGTATTGGTGTAATCTTGCAGTGTGCTTACAGGAACCATTGAAATTTCGGTTTGAATATTTTCATTCAGTGTCCATCTTTAATCAACCATGACAGAACTTCGTGCTGTTGTGATAAAAAAAAGTCATCAAGACCGTTATGGAACAAATTTGACCAAAATTACAACGGTCTGCACGTAAAATAGTCGCTGATCTTATTGTCTCGAGATGAACCATGCACATGTACTTAAACAGAACCTGGGATGCCAAGCTTTCAAGAAGCGTAAAGTTCACGGAGTTTTCGAATCTTCCACGAAGAAAAGGCTTGACCCTGCCCTTCGGTTCAGAAAGGGGTATGAGCGCGTTCTGCCGAGTTGGTCGTGGCAGATTTCATGTGTGAATAGGCTGCGACATCAACGTTCAAAAGTGCCTGCACCAAATGGACAGCTTGTAATGATCACTAAAGATGCAATGGGATATCATTGTCCTAATAAATCTTCCCAAATGTAGCACGTTGTTAAATGTTTTTTGTCTTCTATAACCAAACATGATGGAATTAACGTGTGGAAACTCATCGACAATGATCTCCCATATGCATCCGTCGAACCATACTGAACGGCCGTTGTGAGAATACCATAAAAATCTCACATGTACAAAGCATGTTACCAGTTACTAACGCTTTGTCTGCTGTCCCCTGTTCTCTGTCCTATTGCTAACCGAAACCAATGCCATTTGACATCATGCATAGACCATAGACCAACATAGGCTTTTGCACAAAGTCAGCTCTTCAAAAACAGAAACACCGAGACGACACAGAGCAGTAAGTAAAGAACAGTATATAACCCTAACCAATTTTACTTTTAGATAAATTTTCTAACACAAGGTAAATAATCATATGACTACACAAAATATAGTGAATATCCATGACATAATATACAACGGGGAAAGGCAAGGACCACCTGAGCACCCAAGCGAAACGATTTGGATAGGGAGCATGGGACTGCCTCCTCCCTGTTGTTAACATTTCGAGGAACGAGGATGGTCTCTTCGACCACATCTATTGGATTTATTCTGTCAATCGAGGGCTCGATTCTAGTGCTGTTGCTGTGAACTTACAATTGGACGGAGATTCTCTTTTCTATATTTGAAGCTTGATGATCACAAACAACAACAGAATCCTGATTAAATTCTTTTTCAGATTATTTCACTGCGTCAATAGATGGTAGTATTTCATCATCATCATTATCATCATCACCATCCAAGAAAAAAAAGGATTAAAAGGCTATTGCGACACCTTGGACGAGAATTTGTCTTTACCGATGAAAAGTTATTTGTCCTGCATCAGTCTCACAATTTCAGGTGGATTCAGGTTATCCAAAGCCTAAGGCAAGTCTAAGAACATCCCATATGACGACAGACACATTCCATGAGGGGGTTTTGCAAGCGCAACAATCTACCGCATGTTTTCATCGAGAAAGTTGTTAAGACTAACGCTTTGTATTATCAAAAGCAAGACAATTCAAGTTTGGCGCAAGAGCATCATAACCACAGCTAAAATCAAGGACTTACGGTTCCAATTGCTTCCCCATCCGCCATATTCACCTGGTTTGGCTCCCTCGGACAATTATTTGTTCCCAACCTCAAGAGATGGCTTATCAATATAAAAAATCAGCTCACGCGAGGAATCATCGACGCCGCTGAGGAATATTTTCAGACCTTCCGGAAAATAACTCAAGGGAAAAAGTTGGCAAATCGCTGGAATAAGTGTATCGAGCTGAGCGGGGACTACATTGAATCAAATAAAAAATATATAAAAATAATTTACCCCACCTAGTAATATTACATGGACAAATAAAAACAATCACCAAAAAAATCCGGATAACTTATGTGAAACAATCCAAACTTCGAATTTGTATGAGAATTTTCTGGACACGGTGTACCACATTCTTCATCATCCTTAATTTCGAATGCCTTTTTCCGCAGAGCAGTATATTGTAGAACTTTCCGTTGGTTCGGTAGATGCGACTTATTTTTCACTTCATTTTGGCTTTTACTGCTTCTTGAAAGTCTTTTGTCCATTTCGTGTTTTTGCTCGGTCGACATTGAAGCCATCTTTTTGGCCACATCCCGTAATTTTTTTATGGGCAAAAGCTTGCATGATTATGCGGTCCAGGTTGCCGGCGTCGGTGGTGTAGTGGTAAGCGTGACAGCTACTGGCACCCCAGTTGGTCTGGGTTCAATCCCAGTCGACGTCGGTGGTTTTTCTGAGGCGAAAATATCTTGGTCACGTCTTCCTTCGGAAGGGAAGTAAAGCCGTTGGTCCCGGTTCATAGTCATGAGTCGTTAGGTAGGGTCCAGGTGGTGGAGTCGTCTCCCTGGCGTCGGTGATTGTCACCATGTGAGGAAATAGGTCGACGGAAAATTAATAAATAAAAAAAAAATATGCGGTCCAGCTTGTGGTTCATTACGTCCAGATTTTTTCTTTTACAGAAAGGAAGACTCCCCACCATACTTACGAACGGTGTTTCGAACCTTTTCGATGCTCAAACTTTTCATTTTCTCCAATTGGCTCCACGAAAACTTTGAAATAATGCATCATCTGTTTCCACTTTCCATGTTTTCATCATGTTTAAAAGAAACATGTGATTTTCTGCGTTTTCCAATGCATATCTTGTAAATTTACACCAGATTCCGCCTAAATCGGGTCTAAGGATGGTACTCGAAAAAATTGGAACACACAAAAGCGATCACCAAAAATTCACTTTAAGTCGGATATTTATGAAATTCTCAGGGAATAAATAAACACATATGAGTTATACTTGTTGCAAAATTGCTTTTTGCAAACTTGGAGGTTCTCCTCTCCTAGGCTTAATGCCCGCACCTTGAACCTAACGCTACCCATCAAAGCATATGCAACACTTATGCTATCTTTCTTTAGGCTTTCATCCACTCTTCCTTCAAACCCTTGTTGTGTTTGAATACCTTCTGTGTTTTTCGTAGCTTTCCCTTCATAATAGCCCAGATTTTTTCTATTGGGCGAAGTTCTGGCGAGTTTGGTGGATTTGCCTTCTTCAGCATAAAAACAACATCGTTGGCTTCATCACCGGTTTTGCAAGAATGGCACGATTCCAGATCCGACCATAACAGAATGGAATCTTCGTGGGACCAGATGAAGGGCAGCAACCGCTTCTGGAGACATTCTTCGTTATATATTTGACCGTTGATGGTTGCCGGTCGTTATGTACGGGTTGCAAAATTTGCCGCACCCACAGATCACCTACCTTGCCAAGTACTTGGCAAATTTGTCGACCTGTTTCTTTCGGGACTTCTCCGAAATGTCCAGGCGGAATTCGTCGACGAAAAACTCCAGGCCGGGGATCTGTTTGGCGTCCGCTTCAATATACGGTGCATTTCGGCTGCACCAACCTCTCGTAGTACAGCTTCCTGGCGCGATGTTTGGCCATCGTAGTCTGTTTATCGATTCGGTAAGGTACCTTCCTTACCTCAAAGACAAGAAGTCCGGAACAATGACATTATTTTCCTCGTACCATTTCTTCGTCACTGTTGAGCAGCGGCAAGATGCCAAATTAGCCCAAAACCTAGGACAGGACCTGCCAGCTGTTAGTGCAAAAACAAGACCATTTACCTGTCAAAAAATACCGTTTTTTAATGGTCGCTTTGACAACCGCCTCTACAGCCTCCGTCGAGTTATGTTACAAGCAGGCAGTTTGTTCTTGATTCGGCGGTGTTGCTAGTAGTCACTGCTTTTTCACTTTTTTTGTTTGTGACAACTCACACCAAATTTTTATTGCTGGAAAACAGCACAGTTCTGCTGATTTTTTTTGTGCTGTAATTTCAGCAATGCATAAAGCAAAACCAAGATTGCTGATCAACCAGCAAAATTGATGTATGTATGTATGTATGTAAGGTAGCCACCATCCCTTCTAGCGCTTGGCTTGGATGCAGCTCCACTTAATAGCAAGATCAAATTGAGCCACCGATCTGAATTCACAATATCGCTGTATGAAGGGCCAATAACGGAGGGGTGGACCCGTAAGCAGAAACGCTCACGCGAAATCCACGGGAAATTGAGAATCTCCTTCCAACGATACGATCCAACAAATCGAATAACCCAATTCGCAATACTTATTAAGCTTTCTACAGGATGGCTTGTTAAGAAGGGCGCGTCACTCTCCCTGAAACTGTTGGAGTAGAATTCACAGCATCATAATCGAATCGGTAGGATATAGAAAATGATGCCATTTATTTCCTCCTAGACTCAGGCAGTCAATCAAACCATCGTCCAGTTTCAGCTTGAATGATACCCTGATGCTCCCTCCCAACCCAGTATTTATTGTATATAATGTAAATAATGTAAAAATATATGTAATAAAAGGAAATATAGGTTGTATAGTAGAGCACTGCAATAAACAAAATATATTTGATTTTGATTTGATGATTAATATATCTGATAGTTGGAATTCACTATCCTATAGTTTTAATATAACTATTGACAATATAATATTATGAAATACTTAAAATCCTAATAAAAGATATATGATAATAATAATCAGCTTGACATATCTTTACAGTTCAATCAGTGTCAAATGAATGTAACTCTGGAATGTGAAGGTGAATGTGAATTAAATGAAGTAAATACAAATATCCATAGAACATTTAATTATAAGAAACAATAATAAAATTTGTATGTTTTCATACCATATGGATATATAATTAGCAGTATAAAGAGCATTTTATTTTTTTAAATAAATGAAATAATATCCAATTATCTAAACTAATAGAAGAATACCTTATGCCACAATATAATAAATATCTTTACTACTTGTAATAACCTTCCTCGTTACCTTGAGACCGATGAAATTTCATTGTTATTTTTATTATTATTCTTATTATTATAATTATCCCCAAGGAACGGCTATGAAACTCCATACAGCTCAACCAATAGTCGATAAAAGCGTACTGAAATATTTAGGACATACTATGCAATTAAATGAAATATATAATTATAAATATACACTTGAAGGTTAAAGTTGAAGAATTGGATGATTGAAGGAGCCATCATAATTATACCACCGTCGAAAATCCAAAACCAGTACCGCTGACTAAAACTGAGAAATAATAGGGAACATATAATAAATGCTAGGTATGTAAATTGAAATGACGATCGGGCAGATAAAAATAGAAACAACTGAATTAGTAAGTAGTATACGTTTCCTTTCTAATAAAAAAGAGTCAAACTATAGTAAAATATGCATTATTCGTAGGAAATTGAAAAAATGAAAATAGTTATAATAACAGTTTCAAAATTAGCAAAAACAAACATACCACAAAGCGTCGGTTAGTCTATAGTGGATGGAATTTTAAATATAGTATAGCAACAACAATTCTACTTGTAACTCGATCTCTGCAGACTGCTGTCCCGCTGCAATTGTAGATGGACCCGCGTATCAACTATGAACCTGAAAGATCAGACAACGCATCAAAGCCACGAGCCAAAACAGAATACCGCACAAGCAACAGAATTTGTAAAATTTCGTTGTACTGCTCCATTTCCCTGCTTCGCAACAGTCACCTGTAGTGAATCTCATAAATACCACAGTGATTCCAATCAATAAAATAAACCTATATGAAATAATATACTACTATTCTAAAATAAATAAATAAACAAATGCTATATAAAAAGTGAATAAATAATACAGTGGAAATACCAATCCCTGTGATACCAACAGGATGTATTCGAATCCCAGTTTCGGGTCTCGACAAGGAACCCATACCGAGCCCCTGTGGCACGACAAGCCGATCAGTTCATCGCCAGGGACTGTGGAAAATATTGCATGAAATCATTTAAGCTCAGCTTGTATTGGCAGCACTGAACGGTATTCTCCGGTGCTCTCCTGTACCGATCCATCAACACCAGCGACACTCATTCAAAGAAGCCGCATTCGGGAGCGTATGTTCACGTACCACACAAACACTCCCATTATACTGTCAAAATTGGCCATCATAACCATCCCGTTTTCGCTCAGACACATTAAATTTTGTTCTCTGTCACACTACTGACAAACACCACACGCGCACATACACACGCTGGGTCACTAGATGTTGCTAGTGTCTTTTCAACACTGCACCGCACCTGCACAAAATGAAAATTCGACTCTTGCCGCTGTTGGGTGATCGTGCAACAAAACAGCCCTTTATTCTCCTCTGTACATCTGTATTCTTCTTTCCTTTTACATTCTACCTTCCTCCCTCTTCGCCTTTTGGCCCGATCGGTTCGGCAGTCAAGAACAACCGTTACGTTAGACACAAGTACACATACACTTAAAAAAGAAACCGATCTGTAATGGTGTGGCTTTCCAGTTCGAAGCCAGAGCTAAAATCTCGATCACGCGTCTCACAAATGCTCAATACACGCTTCAAAACTTCGCCTACTGTGAAATAGCGTCACCTCTCAACTTATGGTGGTTTTTGATTGCGTTCCGCACACATGCACAAACTTTCCACTTTTTCTTCAAGCTTCAAAATACACTTTATAAATCGCCAACTGCCTGGTCCCCACTGCATCCACTCAACTACCAAAGGAACATAACCTTCCGATGTACTTTCTTCTCCAAGCCTGCTTGCCCAGCTTCACACAAACTGGCTGAACTAAACTATTTCCGTAGGCAAAACAACCGACATGGCGCCGATTTACAAAATTTTCACCGTTTTCAGCTGTTTCTTTTCAAGCCGTCTTCCAACTATTCCACATTCTTTTACCAGTAAACTTTCACGCAACTTCACTGAAGTTTTCCACCTCATTTTCACGGTTTGCGGCAGCCGAACTCGTCAATCACTCGACATGTATAAAAAGACCTCGACCGCACTGAACGAAAGACGCGAGATGACTGAGGTGATCAACCAGCAAAATTGATATGCAAAAAAGTGACAGCTCTTATACAGAGCCTTTCTCCCCACAGCAGAATTTACAGCGTAAGCATCAATGAAATTCAATGAAACCTCATCAATTAACGTTTAGTTTGGTGCAGCTTCATTTCCCGAACGACAAAAGAAAGTTTTTTAATTACTTTTTTTCAATGAGATTACTGTGTAAACATATCTGGCAACATTGGAGCGACCCCCGTATCATAGCAATCATAAATTTATAAGAGGTCATCTCTCTCTGAGCTGGCAGGTCCTGTTCTAGCTCAAAACAAGGTGTTTTGAGAATACTGCATCAGAAGTGACAGTAGGGGGTTTCAACGGCACTCTTTGATGTCGATTGCGTTGTTAATATTCGCGGTTGAGATTTGGCTGGTTGGCTGATCTTACCGCACGTACGGATCTAGGACAGGACCTGCCAGCTGTTAGTGCAAAAACAAGACCATTTACCTGTAAAAAAAGATTGTTTTTATTGGTCGCTGCGACATCCGCCTCTACCGCCTCCGTTGAGTTACGTTACAAGCAGTCAGTTTGTTGTTGGTTTGGCGGTGTTGCTAGTCACTGCTTTTTCACTTTTTTCGTTTGTGACAACTGAACAAATGAGGAAATAAAAGTTCACTTTCGCAGTGGTTTCTTTAAAAGTAACGCTTTAAACGATTTAAAAGTAACGCGTATTATTTATTTGAATTTTTAATATCATCCTTTTCTTCCCTGAAAGGCAGTTTTGTATTCGTAGAACCTCAAATTCACGAACCTCTTCATTTAAAATATTAACAATTGTTAAACGTTTACTTCATTGAATATTACCAAGTATTAAAAGAATATCGACGAATTTTGATTACATTTTTAATTACATTATTTTCAATGGGATTATTGTGTAAACATATCTGGCAACACTGGAGTGACCCCCGTATCATAGCAATCATAAATTTATAAGAGGTCATCTCTCTCTGAGCTGGCAGGTCCTGTCCTAGGAACCAATGGCTTGCCAAACGAGATTTTTTTTTCTTTTTTTTTTGTTATTTAAACTAAGAATCTAGGCTTTCCCTGTCCTACGTAGTGTAGAATCTATAGTCAAGGATTTGCGAAAAGTCAGCCTTCATGTATTTATGTTTCGTCGTCCATCGAACTGTATATTTGATTAACAACGAGTCACATTGCTTTCTGGCGCAACTTTTCGATTTTTCAAGCTCTTTATCATCTAAGCGATATTTCTTCTGGGCTTTTAATGAGCTCAGTTCAGCTCATTCTAATGTCCTGCACAGTTGACTAAGCTATGTCCATTTGACTTTATCTGAGTCGTTTTGGTTAGTATAGTATAAACTTGCTGATAACATTCGACACCGTTCATTGCGTCTCCCCGACTGAATTCGCGATTATTTTCTATAAACGATTACAATTTTCTAACTACTTGTCCAAAATAAGGATGCGCAGCTCCTGTTGTCGAAAGCTCCTGTTCAAAACTTCAATTAAAAAATAAACAATATTCACGTCGACGCAAAGGTGAAAGGATCCACTGACAGCTAAACATACACTGAAAGAAATTGTTGCTCACTGATACGACAAAATTTTAACAAATATTTCCGGACACGCTTTAAATATGATGAACAAAATTGCGCGCTGTTTCCAAAACTAATCATGTAGACGTGCAGAACCAAATTTTTATATAAAATATGGACTTGAAGAGGAAAATTGGTTAGACAAGTACAGCGCAGTTATTTCTTCTTTCAACAGAACGAGATCAAACTTGGACTGTAGAATTTCTGTGAAGTATTTAAATTAAGCATTCTCTTTTACATTCAAATAAGTTATTTTAGTTGCATTTAAATAAATAACTGTCTATAAATAATAGTCTATTAAATTTTTCAATCGATGCCTATTTTAAGAGCAGTACCAAAATAACTTGCAAACTAGGTTTCCCCATCAAACTTGAATAAATTGTCTCTTGAAGTTAAACATTTTGCAGAATTAAATTGAACTTAAGTGGCTTTTGGTCAATTAAAGTAATTAAATCGTTCCAATTTTGGGATAACAGTTCCATAGATAGCTATTAATGTTCCTCCAAAATGCAAATTAACACTATTATTGGCATGCATGAAAAGTTACAGCCATTGCACAGTGGGCAACAATGGAACCAAAATCCCATTAATTTAGACGGCGCAGGGTTGGAGTCCTGAAAAATAGCTTTTCTTATGGGAAAAAATGCGGGAAATTGAATGGTGTTGGTTTCATTTAGGGTTGACCACAGTAAGTGTCCCATTTTGCCCATTTCTCCCCTCATTTTGGATGCAAATTAGGATTATTACCCAAAAACAGAACTTAATGCTATTATATTGCATCCAAATGCACTGTAAATTTGCAGCAAAACCTGAAAAACTGAATGGAACAGATTTCACTTTGATCGGATGCCAGGAAGTGGTCCATATTGCCAATTTAACCCGATTCTCCCCTCATACTTGAAGAAACTCATAAACCATGCGGTTCTGAAGATCGGCGCTAGTAATATTACTCACACTTGCACTGTTCTTATGTAAAAATGTCTGGAAAAACGAATGATGATGGTTTCGCTTAGAGTTGACTACAGTAAAGGGTCCATTTTACCCGATTTCCCCCCAAACATTGAAAAATAACTCATATACCATGCGGTTCTGAAGATCGGCGCGAGTAATATTACTCACACTTGCACTGTTCTTATGTAAAAATGTCTGGAAAAACGAATGATGATGGTTTCGTTTAGGGTTGACCACAGTAAAGGGTCCATTTTACCCGATTTCCCCAAAACATTGAAAAATAACTCATATACCATGCGGTTCTGAAGATCGGCGCGAGTAATATTACTCACACTTGCACTGTTCTTATGTAAAAATGTCTGGAAAAACGAATGATGATGGTTTCGTTTAGGGTTGACCACAGTAAAGGGTCCATTTTACCCGATTTCCCCAAAACATTGAAAAATAACTCATATACCATGCGGTTCTGAAGATCGGCGCGAGTAATATTACTCACACTTGCACTGTTCTTATGTAAAAATGTCTGGAAAATCGAATGATGATGGTTTCGTTTAGAGTTGACCACAGTAAAGGGTCCATTTTACCCAATTTCCCCCAAAGCATTGAAAAATAACTCATATACCATGCGGTTCTGAAGATCGTCGCTAGTAATATTACTCACACTTGCACTGTTCTTATGTAAAAATGTCTGGAAAAACGAATGATGATGGTTTCGTTTAAGGTTGACCACAGTAAAGGGTCCATTTTACCCGATTTCCCCCAAAACATTGAAAAATAACTCATATACCATGCGGTTCTGAAGATCGGCGCGAGTAATATTACTCACACTTGCACTCTTCTTATGTAAAAATGTCTGGAAAAACGAATGATGATGGTTTCGTTTAGGGTTGACCACAGTAAAGGGTCCATTTTACCCGATTTCCCCCAAAACATTGAAAAATAACTCATATACCATGCGGTTCTGAAGATCGGCGCGAGTAATATTACTCACACTTGCACTGTTCTTATGTAAAAATGTCTGGAAAATCGAATGATGATGGTTTCGTTTAGAGTTGACCACAGTAAAGGGTCCATTTTACCCGATTTCCCCCAAAGCATTGAAAAATAACTCATATACCATGCGGTTCTGAAGATCGTCGCTAGTAATATTACTCACACTTGCACTGTTCTTATGTAAAAATGTCTGGAAAAACGAATGATGATGGTTTCGTTTAGGGTTGACCACAGTAAAGGGTCCATTTTACCCGATTTCCCCCCAAACATTGAAAAATAACTCATATACCATGCGGTTCTGAAGATCGGCGCTAGTAATATTACTCACACTTGCACTCTTCTCATGTAAAAATGTCTGGAAAAACGAATGATGATAGTTTCGTTTAGGGTTGACCACAGTAAAGGGTCCATTTTACCCGATTTCCCCCCAAACATTGAAAAATAACGCATATACCATGCGGTTCTACATTGAAAAATAACTCATATAATACTCATATAATAGCTCATATATGAGTAATATTACTCGCGCCGATCTTCAGAACCGCATGGTATATGAGTTATTTTTCAATGTTTGGGGGGAAATCGGGTAAAATGGACCCTTTACTGTGGTCAACTCTGAACGAAACCCTCCTCATTCGATAGTCCGGACATTTTTACATAAGAACAGTGCAAGCGAGAGTAATAATACTAGCGCCGATCTTCAGAACCGCATGGTTTATGAGTTTCTTCAAGTATGAGGGGAGAATCGGGTTAAATTGGCAATATGGACCACTTCCTGGAATCCGATCAAAGTGAAATCTGTTCCATTCAGTTTTTCAGGTTTTGCTGCAAATTTACAGTGCATTTGGATGCAATATAATAGCATTAAGTTCTGTTTTTGGGTAATAATCCTAATTTGCATCCAAAATGAGGGGAGAAATGGGCAAAATGGGACACTTACTGTCGTCAACCCTAAATGAAACCAACACCATTCAATTTCCCGCATTTTTTCCCATAAGAAAAGCTATTTTTCAGGACTCCAACCTTGCGCCGTCTAAATTAATGGGATTTTGGTTCCATTTTTGCCCACTGTGCATTGGCTCATGTGAAGCCACGCACTACCCTGACTACAACTCTCTAATGACATCTAACCACAATTCAATAACCACGGTTCAGCCTGACCTTTATCCCGTCCATCCCTGCCCGTCTAGTTCCAACGTATCGATTGGATTGATTTCTCCAGTGGTCGGCACGGTAGAAACCCACTTAAAATGCCACGCAACAGCATCCCATTCGTATCCGGGAATGAAATATTATTACTTCTCCGATATATAGCCAACCCAAAAGAACTGCCATTAGCCCCGGGTCGGAACCGGATGTGTCACAGTGGCAAGCAACTGGGCATACAGAATAAAACAGACTGGGCGGAAGAACGTATAAAAGGTTATTATATTTCATGTAGTGCTGCTGCCCACTATTATTACATCGATGATGGATTCGGATTGGATTAAGTCGGAAAAGTTGGATTCGCAGAGACGGAACGCCAGGGGAAAAGTATTCGAAAGAAGATGTAAGAAGTGGCACATTTATACGATGCCGGCTTCGCTGCTGGTTACGAATCGTAAAATTTATTTCCCTTCTTACTAGTACCATGGTTTGGAAGGACATCCACGTCTAGGGCACAGAGTTTGGAAACTATTTGATAACATCCATCGCTGGAGGCTTAGAGTTTATTAAATTGCAATATTCTTTTTTATTTGTTGATTAAAATTTAGACGGATGGAAGGATAAAGCTTGCATGCGAAATAGTTTGGAAGATTCAATTGAATGTGTGTATGTTAAATTGAGTAAAGATGGTTTCGAAAAAATGGTACCTCGGATATCAAATCGATAAAGGCACGGGACTACTAAATCCAAGACAGCAGGTTTGATTCCTGGTCCCGGGTTGAGGAGATCGTCCTAGTTTGATATTTTCTAGACATCTTTGAACCTTGAGTTTTACTGTGCTTCAATGTGCATATAAAATACACTGTAAGGCATTTGTGTTAGTATCGCAAGCATTTAATTAATAACCGGGGAATTACATTTAAAAAACCGATTAGCAGAAGAAAAACAATGAGAAGATAACTATATAACATTAAGTTCCAGACATTGCAGTCATAAGCAAATCTTAGTGCAGTTTCCATTTCTACTTTTCATTTGTATTCTATCTCCGTTGCACCGCTTTCGGAATATGAAACCCGAACAATATGTAACCAAACCCTGCTGTCCGGAACGTTATAATGGAGTTTACCGAGTACTCGTCCTGTTACTTACTTTCAAATGGAAACGGTTTCCTGACCCCCATAATCCATAATCTTCCTCATCTTGCTTATCCCCAGTTCTCGGCATACTGCCAACACCCACTTCGGAGGACATATTTTTATTCGCTCCAGACGCTGATCCGGACATAGAGCCACTTCCACATCACGGAGTAGAAGGGTAATAACACTGAGCGTTATCCCGCCGCGTGCTTGAAACTTGCTGACACAGTGGATACAGCTCGGTAATTTGGAGCTGATTGCATGTTCGATCAGCTTGTAGCACTTCAAATTGCTGGCAGAGAGGCGTAAATTTTACGATCAACACACCGAAATAAAATGTCGAAATATTATATTGGTTACACTTGAGTTATGAGTCGCTCCGGTTAAGTGGGCACCATGAACGTAAAATAGGATAAAATTCATGTGGCTTCGATTTTTGGTTTAACACGTTGAATGTAGTACACAGATAAAAAGAAACACTGAATTTTCTGCGTTATCTAATGCACATAAAGGGAATGCTAGATTTGGCAGAAAATAATGGGATATTTCATGTAAATTTAAGCCAGATAACGCCTAAATCTAGCTTGTTGTATGAAAGATTGCAAACAATATCGTTGTTTACGCTCCTTTGGCTTGGAATTACACGAGGGGAAATTTTACGCGCTTGTTAAAATTAATTATTTTTTTCTGTGTATATGATTCACATCGTTTAAGGTTCTTCGCACCCGTCGATGACTAATAACGAGAATTGGAATTGAATTAAAGAACACATGGACTTGTCTCGGTTGCCACACATAGAAAGAAACATTGAATTTTCTGCGTTATCTAATGCACATAAAGGGAATGCTAGATTTTGCTGAAAATAATGGGATATGTCATGTAATTTTAAGCCAGATAACGCCTGAATCTAGCCTGTTGTATGAAAGATTGCAAACATTGTTGTTTGGCACATGAAAGATTGCAAACAATTTCGTTTTTTATGCCTCTTTTTGCTTGGAATTAAACGAGGAGAAATTTTACGCGCCCTTAAAATACATTTTTTTTCTGTGTGTATCTAAGTATTACTATGCGATAACTTTATTGTAAATTGTATAAGATTTTAAATAGGTCCTGGGACTATTGAACATAGCTTGCGAATTATCCTGTTTTTCGTTCAAAGGGATCACAAACCTGTTTTTTTTGCTGTAGATGGGTTTGAAATTTACTCACCGACGCGTGTTTAAATCGGTTGACATCGCTGGAACAGCACTGGCTTGAAGGTGCAAAAAAAATAAAAATAAAGTTCAACACCTTGACTGAAGCGCCGAACCATGCATCGTCAACTGATACTGCTGACCTGGTGCGTGAGGTTGCTCGTGATTCCGGTTGTGTTATTAACGAGTCAATGAATGCAAAAATTGAAGACACACCCCAAGTAACCACAACGCTACAATAGCATGCACAGATAAAAAAAACATTGAATTTTCTGCGTTATCTAATGCACATAAAGGGAATGCTAGATTTTCCAGAGAATAATGGGATATTTTATGTAAATTTAAGCCAGATAACGCCTGAATCCAGCCTGTTGTATGAAAGATTGCCAATATTGTTGTATGGCACATGACAAGTTGTAAACAATTTCGTTGTTTACGCCTCCTTTAGCTTGGATCTAAACGAGGGGATATTTTACACGCTTGTAAAAATAAATTATTTTTTTCTATGTGCATATATAGGACATATGCATTACGTCTAGTGCATCATTGAAGTTGGATTAAAGCTAAAAAGGGCCCCACTACACTAAAAGTTAATTTCAGTTTATATAACGAAATCGATGGTAATACTTACAAATCCATACGTTGTTTTCTGCAACGAAACTGATTTGTACTTTTTATGAAGATACATTCGTAACAAGTGACATACGCGCAATTGTCAAAAGCACGAAGCATTCGTTGACACAGAAAGAACATTCGTGCATTGTACGGAAATACAGATTACACAATTGAGCTTAGTTCCTGTGACGAAGATACTTTATCGACTCAAATGCAATAGACAAAAACGATACGTCTTTTAATTTTCTGACAGGGTTTGATCTGCATTTTTGAAAGTGCAACTACTGAATCGTGGTTGATCTCGATAGGCCATGCTGACTCGTGGAAGACACTTGAATAATGAGCATGAAGTTATAACTCTCGACAACACTTTAATTTTTATTTTGGGATAGGTAAATTACTCTCCTTCATCCCAGTAGCAACACCATTTTGCTTGAGTACTATAAAAGAAAAGTAGCGATTGGCTGGTCTTCACGAGATTCATTTTGTGCATTTTGTAAAAAGGTGTAATCATAGCATTTCACCAGAAAACAAGAAATATGAATGTTTCATACAATTTAAGAGACATTTGTTCTATTCACAAAATCCATGTACACGAAACGCGTGAAATGTCATAAAACATTGCTGAAGTAGCATTATTGCATTGGTAATGCATCACTACATTTTTAAAGCTAATCTAACGCTGGAGTTAGTGCAATAATATAATGCTTGTGGTTGCTTAGGACTAAACCGTTTATCGAACAAAATGGGCAATGATCGTGAAAATATATTGCCAATCGCTTCTGCGTCTGGTGATTTTTTATCAGATGTAATTATGTGAATAATGGAAGAAGTGAAACTTCTGTCGTCTTTATGTTCGCAAACAATGCTGCTGATTCACCTCTAAACTTATTCGTAGAGCTGGCCCAAGATCTAGCATTAGGCAGATCAATAGCGACGATTGAAAGGTTGGCATACTCTTGGGTCGAAAAGGATTTGAAGTAGTGACTGAACCGATTATGATTCACGGAAACATTCAGAAACTACAGCAAAAAGTAAAATAGAAGGCCAACAAGCGGAAAAAAGTTCTAAAATGTAAAATTAACAGCCGTAATGCATATCATGCTGCTGAACAGCATTTACGTCAAGAATGCCCAACTTCATCCTCAAATTGAACCTCTCGGCCGGTATTAAGGACATTATTTTCAAACAATTCTTCATCGTGTTTATCAAAACTGATGCACTCGGAAAAGGTAGAATGTTTAGAATTAAGTAATTCTAATAGTACTGACAACTGAAGTGCTGATATATTGTCAGAATTTTAATCGTATGAAAAGCTCATCCGAGATGAAAACAATTTACAAAAAATTAATGAGTTCCTCTTTTTCAATCATAGGATTAGGTACAGAATCAAAAAAAAAAAAATAGTTGGGATGAGAGCATTTAAAGTGAATAAATGTTTGGGAATGATTTTTGTGTCTTCAGAGACGACCGGAACCGTCAAATGTACGATTTCATTCATATTTAATTCTAAACTAATTCCCTTTACCAAATTTAAGGAGTTTGAAAATGTGTGGGTCAAAGCGCAAATAGCTGCTAAAGTGCATTTGTTTGTATCTGTGTATTTCCCACCTAATCGTGCTTAATAAATCACAAGTGAAGCATTTTTTAAAATGCTGAAGAAATCTCTCTCGGATCATTCATCTGAGATCAAAATTCATGTATATGGCAATTTTAATCAACGCAATTTTGACTTCATTTACGACGTTGAAAATGAAGGTATTCTGCTGGAATTGGTGGGGAAAATGTGACATTACAGTTATTTTTTGACAAAATTTACAGCCTGGGGTTTAACCAAATTAATAATGTAAAAAATCATCAAAATTGGTATTAAGATTTTTTGTTGACAAACATTTATGAGGAGTTTTGTGTTCATGAATGTTTGACACACTTATGAAAAATCGAAACATTTCATAGTGCAAATGAATATTCTTTTTTTGTTTATTACAGTCCACGGCCCTACGACTATGAATAATGCGAAATCTTTGAATACAACAGAGCTAGTTACGAGAACATAAAATTTAGCTAAATTTCATCAACTGGTAATCAATCATACAAAATGAGGTTAATATCGAAAGTGCTGTTGATGTATTCTACAGGGTGTGGCAGAAAATAATGCGAAAATTTGTTCTATTTCTTTCAAATACCATTTTCAACTAAATCAAGCAATTATATCAACATTTTCGAGGGCAGTTACCTTTATAAAGTCCTTTTAAACAAATTTATTTAATGTGTCTGCCATTTCTATTAATAACATCTTCGAGCTGACGTCGAAAGCCAGAGCATGCCGTAGTCAGACGAAGTCCTCCGACATTGACTGCCATGTGCGTGTTAGGGTTTTCAAGCTTGGGTGTGATGTTTTGCAAGCTCGTGCTTCAACATATGCCCAAATCGAATAATCCAACGGATTAAGATCTGGACTGCTAGGGGGCCACAAATCCTTCGGCCAAAACTTCATGTTATCGTTCAACCATTGTTGGGTTCGATTGGACGTGTGACACGGCGCTCCATCCTGTTGTAGGACAACGTTTTGGTCCTCGGAGAAGTTGGCCTACACCCAAGAAAGCACTTGGTCCTTTAAAATACCGATATACACTTCGGTATTGATTTTAACTCCAGCATCAATGAAAACAGGCGGCATTTTCAAACCGTTGGACGCCACCAAGCCAAACATCATGACACCAGCATCTTGGAACGAGTCACTCGTTGTTCTTTGAACCGGTCCGTAATCAAGTGGCGTTTCACTCTGGCTCTGAAAGATGCATGCAGGTCTTCTTTGATGATTCTCCGCAAGGATTTCGCCGAAATACTGGCTTCCTTTGCATGTTTTCTCATGGAACGCACGCTTCCTGGCTTCCGCTGCTTAGGACCATCCTCCAGGGACTTTTTTATGCGATTAACTGTTGCCAAATGGCACCCTACCACCTTGGCAATCTCTTTCGGCTTCTTCTGGGCGAGCAACAAACTGGTGATCACTTCTTTCGCGAACATTTTGACGAATTTACAATAAAACAAATACCCAAGAAGCACACCACGATCAACATTAGTTGCAGCAACTTGATTATGACAAACAAAGGCACATTTATGTTTTCTCAACTTAATGGCAACATGTGTGTTACCAGGGTAGAGTATTCGTATGCAGCACTTTAAAGTAAACATGAATAAATACACTTTTGACAGAAATTAGTCACAACCTACACGAATTAACCCAATACTCAAGATTGAACATTTTCGCATTATTTTCTGCCGCACCCTGTACATTCTTTTTTTTTTGACATAATTAATGAGAACGTACCTCTTAAAAGAATAGACGCAGATATTATTCAAAATATCCAATATAGTTCAACAGGAATATCATAAATTTGAAAAACCGGAAGCAAAAGGCTCACAAAATTTACAAAAAATACAACTCCAGTACTAGGCTGCCTGAAAAGTCCCTTTAATTTTCTACAGATGGCGTTGGTAATCGCCAATGTGAACCATTTTCGATGAGTTCCACTCCTTGAATTACGGCTGTCAACATTTCAGCCATTTCTGTCCACGCATACATTAGTGACAACAGTGAGAAGAGAGCGATCAGCAAGTTTAAAAATAATGGATAAATCCGGGTTATCCGCTAGAAAACGGCGGCCGAAACCAAAGCCAAGCTGGATAAGTATTTTCCTCTCTGTTCCATCGATTCAAACAATTCATAAGTAGTTTGCTGATTTTCGTTGTGGCCATTACGAGCACCGTTCTGATGCACCGCATTCTTGATGCCCAAATGAGGTCACTACAACAGAGAAAGTCGATAAAATCCATGTATACCTAATATTGGTGGATCCAAAACTGAAATTGAGAGAGCTAGCTAAGGCTTTACACAGATAAAGAAACATTGAATTTTCTGGTATCTATGCACATAAAAGATATGCTAGATTTGGAGAAAATATAGGATATTTCATGTAAATTTAAGCCAGATACTCCTGTTGTATGAAAGATTGCAAACATTGTTGTATGCAAGCATTGTTTGCGCCTCTTTGGCGAAATTAAACGAGGGAATTTTACGCGCTTATTAACATTATTTTTTTCTGTGTTAGGCATCAACGGAATGAGTTGGTAACATGGCATTCGTTTGGATATGAAGAGCTCATGCTACAACCTCTCAGAACAATTTGAGCAAGTTTACACGCAATCCGAAGGAATTTGTTCGCTGATTCATAACTATGGATGAAACTTGGATCCAATTTGGGATGCGCAAGGTGTAATATTCATTGACTATCTTGAAAAAGGTAAAACCATAACAGGCGCATACTATGCAGCGTTATCGGATCGTTTGAAGGATGAAGTCCAGAAAAAACGGCCGCATTTGCAGAGAAAAGGTGTGCTCTATCATCATGACAATTCGCCTGTTCATTTATCCTCAATTGCTCAAGCAAAATTGAATGAAATTCGGTATCAATTGGTTCCTCATCCACCGCATTTGCCAGATTTACCCCTCAATGACTTCTATTTGTTCCCAAACCTGAAGAGATGGATCACCTGTAAGCGATTATACTCAAATGATGAGCTCATAGCTGAAACCCATGACTATTTTGAAGGACTTCCGAAGGAGTACTACTCAAATGGGATAAAAAAAATTAGAAAATCGCTGGACTCGCTATATCGACCTAAAAGGAGAGTATGTTGAGATATAAAATCGAATTTGGAAAAAAAAATGTTTTCGTGTTTGATATTGAAGGGACTTTTCTGGCGAACTAGTAACTTCAGAATGTACTCGAAATAACTGAGACACTAAAAATTGGTATCCACATTTTTAGTTGGGATTTCTACAGGGAATAAACTTAAACATTATGGTTACGTTTCTATTCCACTGTTTTATTGGATTTCTTCTCCATGGTCGAATGCTCGCACTTTGCACTTGACACCACTCATAAGGTTTTAGGCAATAGTGGGGCCGACATTTTTTTATACATTTACTCAAGGCTTCTGCAAGGCCAACCTTTTTTAGAATATTTTAGTTGCCTTACTAAGACTGCCTTTAAGATGACCAAGAATTTCTTAATCGAATGAGTTCCGACGAGTTTGGAGAGTTCAAGTCTTTTGGTACCAAAAGGACATTGTTATCTCTGTACCAGTTGAGTACTTTCAATGTCGATAATACTATAATCACATAAATATTCATTGCCCAAGGAAATCGACAGACTTTGCTACCGAAAAATCTTCAACACCAATAATCGAACCTATACATCAGACCCAATACCAGGGACATTCAAGAAGAATGTTTACATGACAAATCTCAAATCTACTGATTGGGACTTTATGTACAAACTTAGATATTATAAATTTTAAGGGGGGATATACAGTTAGAATGACCAAAAAATTCAATTGTTTTTTATTGCATAAAAAGTTGGTACATTTTCCGTAGAATACGGTCCTGAAACCCTTTTTTCGTAATTCGAACTCCATGTGTTTCTTTTCATCGTTTTTCGAAGACGCCTTTTACGCGCGCAGCAGGTATAAAGAAACGCTTTTTCGATAATCAAAACTTTCAACGCGTTTTTCTCAAAACAGCATTCTCGGAGTTTATGCCAGTGATAACTTGAAAACTAATTATTCGATTAATAGGATTTCTTTATTATAGTATTACCTTCTAGATGAATTAAAAATTATTGTAATGTTTTATTATTATATATGGAAAAATTTGACAAAATGGCGGAAAAATGTGTATTTTTTCAAAAAAGTTACGCCAAAAGTGCAAATTTTGTTTTACTTTTTTTTTCAATTCATCTACTAAATGTGAATGTAATACATGTAACTTTTTTGGGTGAGCAGGTTTCAGATCAAAACTGCGACCAAGAAAGCCGGCACAAGCAAAAAACAACGACTTTTTCAACGTACTCTAACAGGCGCCATTTGCTTGAAATTTTTTTTTTTAAACATATTTGTGTATACTACATGAATACACTTATAATTGTAAAAAAGTTTCGATTGATTTGAGGAAAAATTTCCCCTTGAAATTTATTTTTCAAAAATGAGTTTTTTTTTCTCGTTCTATCTGTATATCCCCCCTTAAACGAGACGTAATTCATAATAGTAATAAGTCAAGGAACGTAAAGAAAGATCTCTTTCAACTCATTTGTATGTGCTAGAGGACGCTTGCTTGTCTCGAGGACAGAAATTAACATGATGTTTTGATAGTGTGCAGATTAAAACCGGAATAATATTATAATTAAACACTAATTATTCGTCCAAGCAACAAAACACTTTTTTTAAGAATTTGTGAGACGTATTGTAAAATATTTGAACCGAGACTTTGAGCAGATTCCCCATAAGGAATGTATACACTTCCGTTTCAATTTACTCAGAGACTCAGTAGAATTGTATTGTTTTCTCTTATTTTGATACAGAAATGTTATTTTACTTCATTCCTATGATGAATCAACGCAACAATCTACTTCTTGTGAAAATTTAGTAACATTTCGGAGAGAATAAAAAAGGGATAGAGGAGAGGGTTTTTTGACCGTGTATCTCTTTTTAAATAAGTTAAGCCACCAACAAATCATCCACGAAATGACCCGACATGATCGCAAAATAAAATAAGAATCATCACGCTAACTGCCGTCACCACGGGAGCATTCGCCCTTTCTCTCTCACACCACTCAATGGGCAATATATGTGACAAATGCAAAGAATTTGTCATACACACGCAAAAAAGAGTAACGCTCCCAACGAATGGTGCACAACTAAACATATACGTTATGGTGGAATTTCGCAGCCAGTCGGTTTTCTGACTGATGGGAAAAAATGCCACGAGTTGGAAAATTGTTCCATTCCTTTTTTTTCGCAGGGTTTCGACCTCCCTGCCTCCGCCTACTTACATGGTCTGCTTTTCTCATCGTTCAGCAGGGGGTGGCTCACACATGCTTTTACTGCTGTTTCGATTGTGTTTTCCACTCGCTCGCTTGCTTTCCTCTCTGTTCCTCTGCCTGGATGGCATTGCCCCAGCACGTCCCGAATATTGTGTACATTCTTAATTCGTCATTGTTGTATGGTAATGTTTCATATCAAACAGAATTAACTTTTTATCCTCAGCTGTCACAAGCAGCTTTGTGTGGAGTGTATTTTAGTTGCTGCGAGTAAATTTTGCTGTGCGTTGCAGGTTTTTTTTCAGCATGGTGGAAGTGATCGATGGGAAATGGTATTATGTGCAAGGAAAGGGATAAAGTTTAACCTCGTGGTGATTTACATGCAATCTGCACTTTGCGAGTGTTCGGGTTCGAAAGGGAGCTTTGCGAATGAAGGGTTTACAGCTTACCACATGAACAGCTATGAGGTTAATTTTCGTTTGTTTGATGGAACTCGATGTGTGACTGATACATTTTCAGTAAAGCATTAAGGATTTTCATTACCAAGCAAATCAATCTATATCAAGGCTTGATAACAACAAGCTTCTACTTACCATTCAAATATCAGTTACAGTAGCAAGTCATTAGGTTTCAAAGAATTAATTACTTGGGCAAATAGCTTGAATATATGACACTATATATTGAGCGCAATCAAAGCGCAACAGGGCAGTTTATATTACATCGATAAACAAGATTTGCTACTCGAAAAACTAGGTTATCTCAATTTTTTAAAAAATAGAGGAGCATGGCATGACCGCCTGGTGACGCTGTGTGACTGGTAACATAACAATTTCAGTGGTTTTATTTCATTGTAAATATAACTATTTTGTAGTCACTTGGTGGTGTTCAATCAACATTTGCACGCCAATACTCAAATATAGGTAAACGCAAAATATTCTTACTGATTGATGCAAAAATCTCGAAAGTCTATTGATTGAGAATTGATTGAGTTAATAGCGTCCAGTGTTTCAATTTTTCTTGAAGATCGCCATTTTTAACGTAAGACTATGTCTGTGTTTTCAATATGTTAAATGTTGATGTCTAGATTTTGAACGCTATTAACTCAGTCATTCCACGGTCGATTTTCAAAATGTTTGCACCAATCATTCGAGATATTCAATACGCATCAATCTCATTATTAAAACACACTATTGAAAAATTAATAAATTTGAAGCGTCGTCAAAACAGAAATCAACCACTCACGTGTATTTGAACGGTTGTTTCCCAACACGGACGACAGAGTCATAGGGCCTGTTCATAAACCACGTAGACCCATTTTTGAAAATCTCAGGCATATCTCCCTCGTAGTCGATCACCATACATTTTTTTAAATTTGTATGCCCTGCCCCCCTCCCTCTTCCTCCCAACAGAAAAGTCTAAGTGGTTTACAAATATCCCCATAGACTAACCGGTTTGGGTGTGTATGTATGTATATGTGCCGAAGCCGTAATGTTTTCGACATTTGCACATTCAGCAGTTTTGTACACACATAGGCCTAGTAACGTTTGCATTTAAAAAAATGGACAAAAATTGACGATTTTTCATGGGTTTACCTTCACCTGCACTGACAAAACTACTTATGCAGCATCAATCATAGTGACGCAACTCCGTTCAGAAGTGTGGTTCAAAGAACGGCACTCCGTCGTGTCGAAAACGGACATCGTGCGGCACTTTGTGGACGCCGGATACGCATGTTCCAGCATCTACAACATCTTGGTACTATTAGACAATAATCAGAGCATCTAAAGAAAGCTAGGTTCCGGACAGCCGACGATCCTGAGCGACAAGAAGCCCCAAAAGATGCTGAAGAGGAAAACCGAAGGAAAAGTGGCTACATCGCTGCGTGCGCTTGGCCGGGAGGTCGGTTCAACCGGCCAAACAGTGAAAAAGTACTTGGCGAACATGAACATACATGTCAGCAAGCGGCTGAATAAGATGGTCAACTCGATGGTTTTCCCGGCGAATCGCGACGTGGCGGTGGTGATGGAAGACGAGACCTATATCACCCTGGATGGCAACGACTGGCAGGGCACTTCGTATTTGGCGGCTGAATATTGATGTGGAACTCAAGTCGGCGAATCGGCCCAACGTCCCCCAGCCGCATCACATCGAGAATTTCCGGGCCAACCTGAAGCGTAAGATCTACTCTAACAATATTTTCGCGAAAACTGAAGATTGTCGTTCGGACGCATGTTTTCGTCCGCCATGGCGAATGTTCCGGTTAATTGCCGGAAGGCTGCTCGCAAGTGCGTAGATTTTTTTTTGCAAGTAAGCTTAAATAATTACCCTCCATGGGAAATTTATCAAAAGTAATTATCTGTCTTAGCTGTTTTTTATCACCATCCGGAAAAAGTCAACTTTTTTAATACAAACGTTAGAAACCGTATGTAATTGGTGGTAAATGAAGCCTGGCTCTCGATATAAAAGTATGCCATACAGAATACGGAATGTATCGATACATTTTGAACGAAACCAATGTCAGCCACCTTTTGAACATTTAAGCGATCTAGATTTCACACGAAGCCCTACATCACCTTTGCGTATGCTGAAATTTAAATTTAAAAATGATATGAAAATGGAAGATTATGAGTAGCGTTAAGGTAAAGGTTAGAGAACTCACCTACGAGGAATCCAGCAAACTGAAATGGAAAAGAAAAGAAAATATTTTGATTTATTATGTTTAGGAATAAAATATTCAAAACTATACAGTACAGTCTTTGTTATTCGAGAATGAAAGTGTCTTTTTATTTGTCTGAACAGTCTGTAGGAATTTGTCTGGAACATAGGAAATTATCAATATTGAAATACCTTCAATGAAAGCCCTGACAGGCGAGTCACAAATAAAGCCTCGGATTCTAACAGATAATTTGAATCCAGTAATGGCGATGCCAGATTCCAATATTGGAAGGATTTCGTCCACAAAAGGTCTTAAGAATTCTTCCACTCTTTGTGGTTTACCCTTCCCGTAGAAAATTCCAATGATCATGGGTTTGAACAATGTATTCTCGTGAATGTTGAACAATATCGGCCAAACTTGATCAGTGCCTTTTTGAACAAGGATAATCCATCAATGTTGATGTTGATGCTCACCAATGTTTGATTGTTCGAAATATTTACGAATGCAGTTTTCTAAAATATGAGCTACTGAGTACCTTATGACATAAAATAATGTTATGTCTTTTGAATTATCAAAACCCTGATGCCAATATTATCCACCACTTATATCGACGATTGGAGCTTTGAGCCTTGGCGTACGGAGGAGCCGACTTGGACATTTGCATTCTGTGAAATGTTCTATTGCATGGTCCAGCTTTGAAGGAAGAAAGACAAACTTTCGTTTTGGCTACTACATAGAACAGATTTTTCAGCGAATGAATCATCAGGCGAAGAGATGTTCCACTCTTCACTATAGAGTTCATCTGGACTACAAGCAAATTGTTAAAGCTTTCATCTTCGGATTTTACGAATGATTTTGAAGGCGTAGTACTGACTGATAAAGATGTCGCTATTTTTGAAACCAGATCATCAAAATGATCAGGTGAGTCATGTTGTTAAGTACATAGAAAAAAATAATTAATAATATTAATAATAATAATGCTAATATAGAACTTTTAAGCAACATTAATGCTGATATAGTGCTATTATCGAGCAAACATATGTTTCGGAGCTGTCCAATAGTACCCAACAATAAATTATGTTTCGCTGTTGAGCGGCATCTCACTGTTGCTTTTGAGAGAGACCATGTTTCCTCTCTTCTTTGTTAACCATATAGCGCACCGGTATTGTAACGTGAAGCCTGCTGTCTCTTGCATTTGTTTGTTTTTAAACGAAGCATCCCGTTTGTCGTGACAGTCTCCTTGGCTAACATTTGCGTAAGAGAAAATGAAATAAGAAACACACATTGCCAATCTAAAGATCAATGACAAACTAAAAGTCGTGTACGTCTGTCTCATAACCTGCTAATAGACGAGTTTATGATCGTAGCAATCGACATGTTTTGGTTGATTGTTTTTGAGAGCAAATGGGTGAAACGAAGGAGCGGGTTGAGGAAATTGACGTTTGCAGCAAATTGTGAACTGGTTTAATTCAGTTTGCCTTCGCACACATGCACGGAACCGCACTTATACAATATTGTTAGCTTATGTTTGGCCGAGGATCATTGGATCATATTGCTACGGCAGGCCTTTCATTAATAAACTAGCCAGCCAGGCATCACCAATCTAAATCCAACTTCCGCCAACTGATAACTACACACTTAAAAATTATGAATTTTACACGAGGCGTAATTCATGTCTTGATTCATGTCTGTAAAAAATCGGGGAACGTAAAGAAAGATTTCGTGTAAAATTATGTCTGCGGACACTGACACATACGCAATTCGACGAAATATGTGTTTGATTAAATTTATTTTCTCATCTCTTTCAACTCATTCTTATGTGCTAGAGGACGCTTGCGTGTGTCGGTCTTACACGCTCAAAACTGCCTCTCTTTCATTTGTATTACTGTCCCTTTTTTTCTCACGGAAAAGTTACTCAGTTTTCGTAAAAGTGGAACAACTCATCAATTGAGTTGTTCCACTTTTTACGCGAATTGAGTAACTTTTCCGTGAGAAAAAAGGACAGCAATACAAATGAAAGAGAGGCAGTTTTGAGCGTGTAGGAGACAGAAATTTTCATGAGATTTTGGTAGTGTGTAGTCGTGAACAGCTCATTCACATACTGCTGTGTCGTCCGGCAGATAATGTCCTCGTTACGCTCAGCTCCGACTAACCGAATACCTGTAAGCTTCGTTAGCAGACCAATATTCCTAGTTGATCCACTGTGTTCATGCGTGTTTCGAAGATTGTCCCACGCTTCCTTCGCCCTCTTGGATTCCCTCACTAGTCCATAGATGCATGAATCAATGCCGAGACATATGGTTGCCAACGCTTGCTCGGAGATGTCATCGCTCACCGCCGGTTCACCTTCAGCTCCCTCCTTCACTGCACACCAGGTCCGCTCCTTGATAAGGACCTTCTTGGTGGCGAAGAACTTCTCGCACTGGCAAGGATACTGATCCCCCTGGGTAGTTTAGTACAGCTTGATTCGAGTTTTATCCAGAACGATTTTGGTTATCTTCAGGATTCACCATTTTTCGTGGAAAAAAATTCTTTCTTCACTAACAGAATCGTATCCTATAGTAACAGCTAGGCCCATAACCTATTGGATAAAAACGACTGTGCGTCTAGTAGGTTTGGTAGTTTAATACATAATGATGTTTTTTTTAAGTCTAGATCATGGCATACTATAATTCAATTCAATATTATTCTATCAAGTAGCGCTCCGTCCTAACTGTTAACTTTGACATATTTCCCATCAACGCAATACCTTGAACAAAATAATTGTTGATTCTATTGATCACAGCAAACGCCTTCGATTTCAACTAAGCTCCCATTTCAATGGTGCTTTGTGTCTCTAATTTTAAAATCCGGATGAACGGCATCAATCAAAGGCAGCTCCACATAATCTGAATACATATAAGCACGTGGATTGGAAGCTTTATTGTGCAAGGTATTTTCAATTACATTTTGAATATTTTATCAAATAGGTACATTGAACAATCGATACATTTCCCGCTTTGAATTGCCCGCCCATACCTCATGAATGCAATTGATAAAGCTGATTGAGCCAATTTACACCAAATTGGTCTTTATGTAGCTACGCGTTAGATCACCGACCAGAAGCTGCGAAACGGCTTTAGTCTACCGATGCTTCACTTCGATGATGATGATGATAATAATAATGATGATGATGATGATGATGATGATGATGATGATGAACGCCCTGCGGGCTATATCCCGGAGGCTATGACGGCAGGCAGGCAACTAGTTAACGGTTGGTTGCACTTGATTTAAATTTCATTTTCATGTTTGATTTCCACTTATTTACACCTCTCAAGCGCATTAGAGCATATAAACGCAACTCTCAACATGGTTATGATGCATTTCATTGTTTATGTTTGCGCTAGGCTCTAGCATGGATGTTCAACCACGCTGGTTATGTCTGTTGCAATCTCGATTTGGACAGGCCTAATAATTTACGTATATAGCATAAACAACAACAACAACAACAACAACAACAATAGTGACCACGGCTAATCGATAGGTGAAGTTATGGGCCTCACCGGTAACCATGTGCCACATTGTTGATCCAACCGGCCACCACCCTGACATCCCACCAGCACTTGGCAGCTGTAGGTCAGCCGGCCGCTTCCTGATGGTGACGACCGGTGGAGGCCGGTTTGGTTTGTTTATGCCCGCAGCAAATGGAATAAACTGTTTATGTGGCCACATTTTTGTTCAGTGGACATTTTAGCATCCGATATCGTCGGTGTTTGTTTGTGTCATGTTTATAATAAATGAATTAAATGAATTTTAATGCAAACAGTGAATGCTTCTCTTTCTTTCCAGCGGGACTGATAATTTCACAATTACGATCAGCAAACTACCTCCAAAGATTAAATCCGTTTCCATCGGTTCTATAATATTCGTCAGAATTTCACTGCTGACACACACGCGTGATGCAAGTTATGGCAACTTCCTTTTTTCCTTAGCACGGTTTTCTGTTGAATTTATATTGCAGTGTTGCTGCACCTATTTTTCACTAGCACTATTCTTTAACGCTGACAGTACATTACTGACAACCGAATGTCCTTAATTCCTACCTGTTCGTTTCCTAGTATCGCTTTCATTCTTATAGCATTGTTGTCTCCATTCAAGAAGAGAAAGACACAAATAATCTTACCCAAAAAAAAATGCTGACTCAACGATGTCCCAGTTCAACACAAGCGTAGAAATATGAGATGCCACTTTAAAATCACTCTGCGCCACTTCCACGTGGTGCTTCGAGGTGTGAGAAGCCCATTCGATGCAGTGATTCAATTAAATGTACATTTTTCGTTGTCCCCTCCGCAGCCATACCAGGGGAAGAAATCTTCGGACCGACTGAGATTCGGGATGGCATGCTGGTTATTCCCAAACTGCCACCGGCAAGAGGGAACGAAACTGCTTCTGAAGAAGGAATTTATGATCCGCAACGAGCAAGATAAATCTCTCACCATATTTCTTGATCAGTTCACATAAATCTGGTATTTTCGTTTCCTTTGCGTTGGCTCTTTTCCTTAAAGGAAGGTTCAAGGCGGAAGCCCTCCAGATTGGCCCAAGCAATGATGCAAAGAGCAACAGCGAGCGAGCGCGTTTCTGGGTCGGACGACGGTCTGCCAAGCACGAACACCAACTCCAGTCAACCATATTGGGAGTCATGTGCTGCTGAGTGGATTTGTTAATAGATCCACAACGGGGCAAAAGTGTAAGACTATTTCCTAGATACGTGTTGTGGTTCTCGGTTTGTCGCGTAGAACTGCAAGGGGTCCAAGGCATGACATTATAGAGCTTAAAATCTCGATTAGTCGCGGCGAGACTATATTTGAAATTTAACTGAATTCGCAGAGGGGTGGTCAATTTCTTTGGAAAGCACATATGTTGTTAAACATTTTCTCTTTTGAGGAAACTATAACTCCTTCTAACCATAAGAGTGCTACGAGAACCATGAAAAGACTCGGTACATCGATTTTTACTTTGTTTAAATAAACATTTGTCGATGTTTGGAGTTAGGCGTCATTCAAGGGGAAGCTTCCACTGCTTGTTGCCTGGTTTTTGCAGAGAAACCGTTGATTTATTTTTGCAATGAAAAAATATCCCATTCGATGAATTGTGTGGAATTGGTGATTAATGAGAAGATAAATCTAGAATTAAAACAAATACTGAATCCACGTTGGATTTATATACACGTATCGAATTTTCTCTTCCTAACAATGCTCCAAGGAAGAAAAATCAGCCAATCTGATAAAGATAATGTCCTCATCACTTGTGTTACGCTTTATAATCAGTACTAACTAAAAACCGTTAGAATCAAGCAGTCGAGCAAAATTGCGCATTACAGAAGCCGACTAAATCTGATTGAGTCGCAACCAAACTCGACTGTTATCTGTCAATAAGGTTTATAGCGTTTACGTTTATAAAATGGAAAAAAATTGACGATTTTTCATGGGTTTACCTTCACTCGCACTGACGAAACTACCCATGCAGCAGATATCATAGTAATCCATGAGTCAGCAGACAAAATTTGACCGCTCTATCAGTCGAACGTGATGGAAAAAACAGTGAAGCAACTCCGTCGAAAACGGACATCGTGCGGCACTTTGTGGACGTCGGATACGCCCGTTCCGGCATCTACAACATCTCGGCACTATTAGAAAACAATCAAAGTATCGAAAGAAAGCCCGGTTCCGGACGGCCAACGACCCTGAGCGACAAGAAGCTCCGAAGGATGCTGAAGAGGAAGACCGAGGGAAAAGTGGCTACATCGCTGCGTGCGTTTGGCCAGGAGGTCAGTTCAATCGGCCAGACAGAGAGAAAATACGTGGCGAACTTGAACATACATGTCAGGAAGCGGAAGCCACGTCCACTGGTTTCGGAGCTGCAGACAATGACGCAGCGGCAGCGGTTGAATAAGATAGTTAACTCGATTTACCCGGCGAATCACGACGTGGCGGTAGTGATGAACGACGAGACCTATCTCACCCTGGATGGCAACGACTGGCAAGGCACTTCGTATTTTACTTCCCCCGCGAAGGAAGTGAGCTCCGAGGTGAAGTTCATTTCACACACCAAGTTCTCGAAGAAGGTGCTGCTGTGGCTGACAATCAAGGAGGAGGGGATGTCAAACCCGCTCTTCTTTCGCTCCGGACTGGCCGTGAAAGGGGAAATTCATAGTACAAAATTCCTGACGAAAGTTGCGTCGTTCATCAAGAAATATCATAGGGGCGAAGACGCGGTGTTCTGGCGGGATCTGGCGTCAACCCACTACTCGAAGCAATCGTTGGAGGAGATGGAGCGGCAGAATATCAATGTATTACCCAAGTCGACGAACTCGCCCAACGTCCCCCAGCTGCGTCCCATCAAAAATCTATGGGCCAACAGGATGCGTACTTGAATACGTTTTTGATATATTGACAAACTTCATGGATTTTTTAAAAACTTTTCTGCTAAACTTCAGGAAAGTTTTCTAATCAATCAATTCTCTCAAAATAGGTGAGGACCAACGAAACCAAGGAATTGTAATCTTTACAAGAATTGGGGTTCGTAACTTATAATCTCTTGAATTTCAGGGAAGCTGTACCTTATCTACTGCACAGCTCTTTCCAAAATATTGAGAAGTTTTCTTCTGACCATTAGGCAGGTGAATTTCTTGGCAGTCACTCCTGATTTTCTTGAAAATTCAGATCTTTCAACCAAACCTCACCTTTTGAAACTTTTGTTAAGTTGGTTTTACTAAACTTAGTTACTTTATAAACTTCTGTTAAGTCCCATCCTGAACAGCGAAGAATATTAATCCAAAATATTGGGAAAGTATTTTTCGGAATTTCTTGAATTTCTTCTTCTTTTGTTCCTGAATTTCTGAGAAATTCTTGCGTAAACTACTAGTAAGTACCCCCTATACTTTTGGATAAAAAAATCCTGTTCTTCTGAGAAGTATTAATCTGAACTTCTGTGAATTCCTAAACTTCTAGAAAGCCTAATTCTGGAATTCTGGAATCTTCGATTCTAAACTTCAGAAAAGCTCTATAGCACTTCTGTGTAGTTCCAACTAATTTCTAAGAAATCTTGAACTTTTGAGAAATTTTCTTCTGAGCTTCGGAGATTATTCTTATTCTTATTCTTAAACATTCTTGCTCAACTCATTGCTAGCACAGTCACCATCTATATCCTTCTGAAAAGTTTCTTTTTGTTCTTTGTAGAAGCTTTTTTCTAGAACATCGAGAAAGCCTCTACTGAACTTCAAAAAAGTTCTCTTCTTAATTTCTAGGACGTATTGCCTAAAGCTTCGTGGTAGTTTGTTCCTGAGTTTTTGAGAAATTATAGGAAGGAATTTTTTTCTTGAACTTCTTGGATAGAATCTCTAATTTCTGGGTGGAGTTCGAGAACCTAAGGAAAGTTCTAAACTTCTAAGAAGTTCTCTTCCACAACACTGTTCCTGAATTTCTGAGAAGTTCTTTCCTGAACATCTTCTGAAGCTCTGGGAAATCGCCTTTTAAACTTTAAAGAATGTTGATCTAGAAATTCGGGGAAGATTGATTCTGAATTTTGTGAGATATTCCAGCTTGAACAACTAAGAAGTGCTTAAGTTACTTTTGAGAAGTTTCTCCTGACCTTTTTTCCATTTTTGCTTTTCTAGAAGTTCAGGAAGAGATTTCTTGCAAAAGAAAAGAAAACTTCTTCTTTTTACCAAGAAATCTCTTCCTGAACTTCTAGAAAGTAATTTTTTTTGAGTTTTGGGAAGTCTCCTTCAAAATTTTGTAGGCATCTGGTGGAACTTTCAAAGGCTTCAATTCCAAGATACTTTGTATCATCTGAAATTTCTAGGATCGTTTCGGATCAGATCAACTGTTACAGGTACAATGGCAGCTTTACGCATGTGTAGCTTAGACAAGGATTCAGTAAATTTGATTATTATCGAATGAGGACAGTCAGCAGCTACTTTACGGATCGGTCAGAACAAATCATCCGATGATCCTTCTGATCCAATGTCCATAAGCCTCTTTTGTGATCGGTGCTGTGGGGCATAAGCAAGACGACCCGTTGCGAGTCTACCATTAATTCATCATTGTGTCAGTAAAGATGCACTTGTGTTGCCTTGAGGTGTACTGACACTCACACTAACGTACTCGTTCGGCCATAAACAAACGAAGCCTCTCATGCCCCGACATCGTCCTCTTTCATCCACAGACAGTCCCACAGGTAAGACGTGACTCCATCAGCTCTGGTGGGTCGGATAATCCCAAGCGGCAGTTCAAGGATTCCCTTTTGGCGATCCTGCCAGTTATAATATGGATAATTTGTCAATCTTAACGAGAATTCATCTAATTTGTCACTCAACCTTTGCTAGCATTAAATTAGTAAAACACCGCAAAATTAGTGACCCCGTTGGGCACTCTCATGGAAAATTATCCGAACAAAATGGCGTAGTTTTCTTTTCGCTCGTGTAAAAATAAATCGTTATTAGTTTTAGGTTGGAGAGTGATTTTATAGCACCGACTGTTAGGCGAGCAGTGAAGGCAAAAACACGAGTTGGGATAACTGTACTGCAAACTTGGTTATGTGTGCGTTCGGGATGACCACAGTGCGTTTGCACATAAGAAGCCTATAAGCCTTATATTGCGATGCGAGTTGGGATAACCGCACATAACAGCCCTTTCAAGGTTTTGTGAGTTCGGGATGACCACAATACTGTTAAAAAGAAGAGTAACAGAGGCATTGTGCGTGTTGGGATAACCGCCCCAAAAGTCAAAATTAGCCAAGGCGGAGAGCGTGTTGGGATAACCGCAATTTTGCGAAAAAAAAGTGAGCTGGGATAACACACATGTGACTATTTAGCATATTGTATTTTAGAACTGACAATAAGCGTGTGTTAGGATAATCGCAGTGAGATGTGGGGCGCGAATGAAATGAATCGATTGTCTCTGCAGGCGGGGGAGACAATTTCATCGACAACGGCTCCGCGGAATCAGCTGATGGAAACAGCCAGGTGGTGTGAAAGACCGGTTGTGAAAAACTAAGGAAAGTGCTCAGCACTGGCAGATCTATCTTTCAATGACCAGGTGGATGAAGAAGGTCCGGATGAGGAAGCCGTTTGCCATCGGCCAGCTTAATTCGTGATCATTTTCGCTGCGAAAAATCGTGTTTTTTTTTCTCGATCTCTTGGGGGGTTTTTGGGTGATACTCCAAATATATTTTCCCCATGATGCATCGGTCACCTAACATTTTTTCTGAACAGACTAAAGAAAACGGTTCCTCCCCACCTTCGTCATCACAACAAGTGAATGTCAAACTGAAGAGCTAAACTCACGAAAAATCAGCCAAACAGCAAAACACGGTCGTTTAGAATCAAGCATAACCTCGTGCAGGTCACCTAGCGGCTAATAGAACAAACTTAAACTGCACAACTACGGCTAAATAAAAGCAATCAAAACTAGTTAAAATTCTGCAATCAATTTCTTTTTCAACATGGGAGGAAAAATAGCATCGACAATATCAAAGTGAGTCTAGACCAATCAGGTAAACCTTAGAATTACAAATTGATGTAAGCAAACCAAGATGCATCCCCTTGGTTTTTTTGTTTGGTGAGGTAACCTCTTAGTTATTTGTGAGGGCGAAGTAAATATAGCCCCGGGCAGAGAAGAGAAGAGGAACTACGAACGAATCTGCAAGGCAAAAGTGGAAACAATTTCTCTCTAGCAAGCGATGTGTTTTGGACGATACCAAAGCATGCTGCCTGTTTTGGTATAAGCAAAAGCTTAACCACTACCGCCAGGATCGCTGCCGTTTTCGAAAAACGACTTGAACACATTTGGATCTTCAATTAAACACATTTTTTTAGAGGAGAGGGGAGATGTGGGGCATAAGCAAGACGACCCGTTGCGAGTCTACCATTAATTCATCATTGTGTCAGTAAAGATGCACTTGTGTTGCCTTGAGGTGTACTGACACTCACACTAACGTACTCGTTCGGCCATAAGCGAACGAAGCCTCTCATGCCCCGACATCGTCCTCTTTCGTCCACAGACAGTCCCACAGGTAAGACGTGACTCCATCAGCTCTGGTGGGTCGGATAATCCCAAGCGGCAGTTCAAGGATTCCACAGGTGCCATTTATCTGTAAATGTTTAACAATTGCGCATTATATAAATAGGATTTCGCACTGCATGATTATATTATAGATAACAAAAAAACAAGTTCAAAGTAGCTATACTTGGAATTACAAAACTAACAATCGACAACATTATTATAACTTTCCAAAAAAATTCTGCTGGAATGCATAAAAATATTTCTAGAATAGAGAAACAGTATTTTTGTAGATATTCCTGCAAGAAATACTTCTCCAGTAGAATACTTGCGGAAATTATTAAAGTATTTTGTGTCGAACTTATGTAACAACCTTTGCAGACAACCTACATAAAAAGCGAATCTACAAATACCCCTTGCGGAATTTTTTAGGCTAAGCATAAAATATATTAGATAATGGAATTCGTGCAAAAAAATCTTCTGAGATTTCTTCAACAAATCAGGATTTTTTCCAAGAATTACTTCAGGAATCACCTATTAATTTTTGTGCAGTTCTTTCTTTTTTTTCTTTTTTCACTTCAACAACTCGTGCAGTCCGCACCGTACGAGTATGTTGTCACGTAATATAGGTTGGTAATATCCTGTTTGTATATTACTCTATTTATGCTGCCAGCTAACGAGGGACTGTTGATGAAAATTAGGAAAAAAATCATTGGAGGTTATTTGTCGATAATAAATATCACCTTTCATAACGCCCACCTTTGCAAGAAAGATCTGAATGATATTTTGTACATATGTTGGTTTCTACCCACATTTCCTGGATTAATTTTCTAAAAGGACTTTTGATAAATGTAGAACCTAGACTTGCCTATGAAAAAAATAAATATAGCCGCACCTTTATTATAAAAAAAAACCCGTAGCCCTTATGTCTCTGTCAATCTGCATGTTTTTTTTCATCATGTTAGGTATTTTGTTTATTTATACGATAAATTCCTAATAGAAAAATTATAACATCGATATGGGGTAGCATGGACCAGCAACTCAAATGCTTTGTAAGTAATTTTGCAGAAAATTTTTAATTTGAAGTTGCTTAAATGTTTATATGAAGCGCAATTTCTACAGATATTATGAATAGGATTTGATAAAATTCATGGTTAAGCCTAAATTCAGGCAATTACACTTAAAATTAAAAGTCATTTAACAGAAAACCATTAATTTCTCTTGGATGGGATCATTAACCCGATATTATTCAAATGATTAATTTTATTGGATCGTAGCCAGACAAAATGAAACTGTCATAGGTTAATAACAGCAGTTGGTAGAACCTAATGAACGCATTTTTTTTTCAATTCTGCTGAATGACTCATAAATAAAGTTATGATTTTTGCGTTAAAATCTACTTTTTTGCTATCACATATACGTCTATTCATTCCATTGTAGTTACATGATCAAATTCCATTACGATTATTGTTGACCTTTTCAGAAGATAATTAGCTTAGCATCTACTTAAACCGCATCATAAAATGATCAATGTTAGCCATTCCAAATATGACTGGTATTAGGTAATTATGTAAGGTAATTCCAAACATGAACCCCGAGAATAATTGTTTCCAACATTTGCTGATCTAACTGATGTATCAGACCATTGTTATCGGGTAAAATGAGTCGTGCATTTCTCATTTGCAAATTTTTTTTTCACTCAACGGTATTCTCCAACGAAGATAAAAACTCCTCATTCCCCCATCTCTCATTCCGATAACATGAAGATATAACCACCAGAACAAGTCACCCTTTCCCTTTGACAACTACAGATCGAAATGAGGCGGCTTCCGGAGGATCATTTGCAATTGGGTGGGCAAAAGTTTTGTAATAAATTAATTTTGATTATGATGATGAGTACAAATTTATTATCCCCATAATTGAGTTTCATTTGTTTATTACATTTTCAGCTCATGAAAGGCAGCTGAAAAGTGTGTCGGCCTGTACATGTGTTTGTGTGCGTTGAAGTTGGGCGCAACGATGATCACGAACGCAGACAGGAAGAAAATGAAAGCCAACCACCGACCGACTGGTGGTGGGCGCTTTTCTTCGGTGGCGGCGCGGCGGTGATGGTTTGGTCGGGGAAAGGTCGTTGGTTTCACGCTGTAAATTTATAGTCAAAGTTAATTTAATGAATTATGAAGCTAGCAATGCAAAGCAGTCGTTGTTGTATACCCGCTATGGCATGATAAGATACACACTTCCTCTTTACAAATGGGATTTTGTGCGGGAGCATCTCTTGCGTCGTGACGTTGGGAATAACTGCTGTTGCATTGTTAGCGTCTAGCTCAGACATTTCTCCTTACAGATTGATGGAAAAGGATTTCCGGCTCTTTCCGAGGAAAGAAGAATAATTATTTTCGTGCGCTTGTCACCCGGGACAATCCAGATGTGAATGTGGATCAGAACATTGAGGCGCTGGTTTTCGGCATACAGGAAGAATAATTTGGACTGTAATTTACAAACGAACAACTCTGAATCTGTAATAACTGTTCCTTAAAATATTTTCAGCAGCTTATGAAATGCTTCAGAAGATAAATAATAACTCGTACAATATATCACACTCCTTCTATGCAGGGACATTCTTAGCACATTCTATCCTTTTACGAGTATTCTCTCATAGTCGGTCACACATGTGACGTTTTTGTTTGTTTACATATATTTTCTATTTGAATCTTTATTTATTACAAGTTTCAGAATTATTCACACTATCCTTTACGTTAGAAATTATTAACTAGAAATGAGAAGAAAGATTAGTATTTTCCATTTAATTCCCACTACCTTTATTGCTTATCATGACAGATACGCGTATTTCTTCCACAATATGCAGACTTCTTCAGTGCCGTGTGCTAATAAAAATTATTGCCTCACTACCACCGGATTAGCAATTCATTTTCACGGATAGTCTCAGTTCTATAGAGACTATTCGTTCCACGAGGCCGGTAATGCACTCCTCGTATTTTCTCATGAAAATACAGAAGCTTCTAAGTGCTTTATCTTCGCGTTATTTTATCATTACCTTTGTATGGGTTTCATCTCATTGTTAGATTCTAGGCAATGAGAGAGGGGACTAACTTGCAAAGGTGGGCGCTATTAAAGGCGATATTTATGATCGACAAATCGCTTTCAATGATTTTTTTCCTATTTTTCGACAACAGTCACTTGTCAGTTGGCAAGTCCATTTAGAATTCGAAATAATAAAATCATCATTATCTCGGTAATGGATTGACGTACAAATAAGGGCTTCAAATGGTGAGTTGACAACTTCGAAGGAGGGTGCGACCGACCTCCGGTCCTAACAAGTTCCTACTTCACGCCTCCACGAGTCATATGATCACAAAAGACTGCCAGCTGAAACATGGAGACGCTGGTTGGCGTAGCCTGGGCAATGTTGTCAATCTGACAATAGCGAAGTGAGGGGGTGCGACCGGTAAATCATATCATAATTTTCCATTATCATATCTTTCAGGTCTACCAGGTCATCAGGTATTGTAAAATAATTTAACATTTAAAATTACATACATTAATTGTTATGTTATATATTCTCCGTGCGAGGAGTAACGATTATGATGTAGAAGGAGATGTTCGCTCATCACCATGAGGCACCAAGAGTGAACAACAATGTTTTTGGCTAGAATGAAAGATATGAAGAGAAAGTTTTGATAGTTCCACTAGTGTGCGGCAGGCTTGGAAATATAACAGATGTTTTTAGGAAAATTGAGCGAAAAGGGCAAGTGTACAGTGGTACTCGAACCAACGACATTTTTGCCTAACATCCCACTGCGGGGTAGGTTGAAGCACGGACTAAGTCCGCCACTTCAACAGGCAAAAATGTCCGTGCTTCGTCGCGCCGTGCTAGTCCGTGCTTCAACCTACCCCGCAGTGGGATGTTAGGCAAAAATGTCGTTGGTTCGAGTACCACTGTACACATGCCCTTTTCGCTCAATTTTCCTAAAAATATCTGTTATATTTCCAAGCCTGCCGCACACTAGCGGAACTATCAAAACTTTCTCTTCATATCTTTCATTCTAGCCAAAAACATTGTTGTTCACTCTTGGTGCCTCATGGCGATGAGCGAACATCTCCTTCTACATCATTTAGAAATTAATTTATTTTCTGATGGGAGTCATACATTGCTTAAATTTTCTGGTTCATAATGGATGCGGAAGTTTGTCTACAATTGCAACAAAACAGCAGTCGGCACAGATGTAATTTTCAGTTCATATTATAATATCCGTTGACTATATATTATCATGAAGGACATTGTTTATTCATAACCATTACATAACCATTCATTACTGGTGTTTTCGGGATTTATATTTTAACATATTTTTTTTTTAAATAATTTCTCCTAATAGGTTATATATACTTTTAATAATAATGTCTTATATGTCCAATTATCATTATGATTTAGAAGTATCTAGTTGAACAAAAGAAGCTGCAACGGAATCTATGGTAGGGTTTTGCACTTATTACCTAATGTATTTTTCAATTCCGGTTTGCAAATGGACCTTTTTCCAAATCTGAGCTGTTTGCCATTCGGATAGTGTCTGATGTGTCTGTATCATAACTCACAATACCATTATATTTGATGAAATTGTTTTATTGATTTTACTTCTTAGATGATTTAAAAATTGCTTGTTGTTTTATGTTGTTGTTGTTTGCTGTTTCTTCCAATTGTCTTTAACTCCCTTACACAGGAGCAATAATTATTAGGCCAGCAAAAATAAAATCGTATTGCTGTTATAAAATCAACATCAAGCAGCAAATAGTGACCATGGCAACAGTAAATTGAAATGTATATATGTTATTTTTGTATAATTTAACAAACTTTTTTAGGATAACTCAAATCAAGATTTTGAGAAATTGCTGCTATCGCTGAAAACAAACAAAAACGTGCATAAGCGTGAAACCACAGAACTCAACACTTTAACACTTTAGAACATTTTTTACATTTCAGGATCCACCAAAGGGAGATCATAAATAGTAGATACCGACTGATTACAGTATTTTTCATCTACATAAATATTTATTTATTTATTTATTTATTTATTTCGTCAAGCAATGTAGACTACATACAATGGTTACAGTGTTTTACTTACATACTATACATTATTTCTGTTGTCTTTTAGACGACATTTTATTTGTTCTTTAGACATAGTGATGCCGATGATTTCGCAATGTAAGTTATACTGGCGCATCATTCTATTAATGGGGCCATTTTTTGCATAATTAGTTCTGTATGACTTTTCTAAGAATAATTTCCGTGTTCTAAGATGCCGACTGGGACTATAAAAGTTCAATTGCGAGAGTAGTTCTTCTGATTTTATGCGTTGTGAAATAATGTCATTGACGTAGAAAAGCATTGCAGATTCGCGGCGTTCTTTAAGTGTCTGTAAATTGATAAGCATGCAGCGTGCTTCATAAGATGGTAGTGGAAATACAGTCCAATTCAATTTCCTTAGGGCATATAAAAGAAATTGCTTTTGGACGGATTCTATACGTTCGTCGTGTATGGAACAGTACGGGTTCCATACGAGGTTGCAGTATTCCAGAATTGGCCTGACATATGTAATGTATAATATTTTAATAGTATATGGATCTTGAAAATTGTGACTGAACCTCTTAATGAAGCCCAGCATGCTATTTGCTTTACTTATAATAGTGTTGTAATGTTCTACAAAAGTGAGTTTAGAGTCTAGGGTAATGCCTAAGTCCCTTACTATTTTGCATGTTTCTACTTTTTGGTTTCCTAAAAATATTTCCGTACGAGGTGTTTCGATTTTTCTGCTAAATACTATTGAGTTACATTTTTTCACGTTAAGTTGAAGTAAGCTTTTGCTACACCATGTGTTGAATAAGTTAATTTCGTTCTGAAATTTTTCTGCGTCACTAGGATTGTTTATTTCCATGAAGAGCTTCATGTCATCTGCATATATCAGTATTTGGATTTTTTTAAGTATGTAGGAAATGTCGTTTATGTACAAAATAAAAAGAAGTGGGCCTAAATGTGAACCTTGGGGGACCCCCGAGGTCACAGAGATAGGTTCTGAAAGTTTATTTTGAAAGCGAACAATTTGTTCGCGATGCGTTAAATATGACTGCAGCCAATTTAACAGTCCAGGTTCCATTCCAATTGTTTGCAATTTGAAGAGTAATAATGGTATGTCGATTCGGTCAAGCGGATTGCATCCACAAGTTGTTCCTGTTGATGAAGCAGCTTCCTCACGTCGGCTTCCTTCCGTAAAATGAGTTGGCAGTCAGCACACAAAGGCACCATAACTGCGGTGATGAAATGCTCACGTTGTCGTTGTACACCGACGCAGGCAACATGGTATTTTTTGTTACAAAATTCGCACTTCCATAGAAAGCGGTCGTCGCTAATGCTGCACGATTTAACACCACACGGCATAATTAGTTTTTATATAAAATGTTCTACGCGATTCGATTTACAAAGGCCAGTAAGACCCGCACGCGACGTTCTCAAAAAGGTAAAAAAAGGTAAATATACAAGTTAATTGCGGAGCGAAATGCAAACGCGTCCGCGCCCGAAGACTGTCCGTGGCGAAAATGCAAATACATACACTATTATATAAATATTTCATGGGAATGGGAGGGACCATCAGGGCACCCGATTGAAGCACTCTGGATGGGGAGAGTGGAAATGCCAACTCCCCATTGTTAACAGTTTGTGAATAGAGGGCGGGCTCTTCTCCCCGCCCATTGGGGCATCCTCTTGTTAGATAGCTTGCTCTTGCTCTGACCAATTGTCCAATCTTGTTGTTGGAAGGAGATTCTTTATATCCCTATGGAGACGTATAAGTGATGTTGCCTATCGATCCACCCAACACCTTTTTGGCCCTTCATACAATGGCATGATTAGGATAATCAGTGGTTATTAAAGCTTGGTCAAGTCTAACAGCGAGGAGAGCTCACTGCTGTCGGACTTAGTTTCCATGCTACAATGGGTGGTAGTACATATCATACATCATACAATGGATTGACGTACACATAAGTTTAATACATCAAAACAAATGAAAATTCGCACTTTCTTCTTTCGTTCGCTTCATTACTGCCCAAAATATCTCGATGGCCTGGATTTATACTTTTATCGAAGTAATTTACGTTATTTTTTCGCGGTACCACTGAATGACTTCCCGGCTGTAGTGGCAACTCGCCAAATCGGGCCAAAACTTCACGGGACCTTTATGGGCTTTACTGAAATGTAGTACGCGGTTTTTGAGGCATTCCTCCTTGTACAGCTTGGAGTCCATCATCTTATTCGTTACGAACACTTTGGTCTTTGCTCCGCGGCTGCATATCCCTTGCCAAATCATCAGGTTTTTGGCAAATTTGTCCAAAAAAGCAAACTTAAACTTCGCAGGAACATCTGCATTGAAATGCATTTTGACGTAGATTTCATCGTCGATGAGCAGGCATCCTTGGTACTTCGTCAAAACCTGCTGGTACAATTTCCGAGCTCGAGTTTTGGTGACGAAACTTTGCTTTAACGTTCTGTTTGGTTGCTTGCTGGCTCGATAAGCACGATATCCTACTCACAAACGAACTCTTCATACGGTACTGCGAGCAGCAGCGTATTTTTGTGCGATTTCAGTATCTGATAGTCCAGGGTTTACTCTGACGGTTCTCAACACCTTCTGGTTCAGCTTGCGGTAATATGTTCCACTACGACGCTTAGCTTGAGGTACTCGATCCACGCTCTCTCGCTCCCTGAAACGTTTGAGCACATCATACACGTTGGATTATCAATGTGGGTGTGCATAATGTTTTCTCTCCTCTCGGCTTCCATCTGAAATAAATTTTGACTCACTGCACGAAACACCGTGAAATTTATACCACGGAAATTGGGTGCCTAGGTAAAAAAAAAACGTTGTAAAAGAATTCTTGCAGCAGTCACTTTCCGTGCCACTGTAACTCAATAAATGATTCCGGATTCTAACTGGACACTTGCGAAGCAGCAATCTCTTGAGGCGATGGTCCATAATGACTGTTCGCAAACGTCGGCACCGGAGCCTGGGGAAACAGCTGCGGTTGAACTGTTGATATGGACGGAAACACGTTCGAAGCAGTCGGAATTGGAGCAGCCATGTTTATCATTGCACCACCAGATACCCCGGATTGTGTTCCGAGTTCTCGCCGACTGAACGAACCGTCATTTACCGATATCGGTGGAGGGGGTGGGGGAAGGGAAGAACTTGGAACGCCGTGACTTGAACTTTCCATGGACTCGAACCATGATACTGGTGGGAGAGGTAACGGCGGAGAACAGCCGCCGTCTGATGACCGATCTTGATTCCGATTGATGAGCTTTTGCACCTCATCGTGTAGCTCCAATACTCCGTCACCGCTTCTTTCCGCAGACGATCCGCCTCATATTCGCGCTGCTGACTAGCCGCTAACTGAGACTGCAACTGCTGCTCCGATCCACGCAGGCACTGAACTTCGTTCTCCAGCTCTACCAACTGGAGTTGGCGCGTCGCATTCCCGGATGCTTCGGTTGAGCTGATCACGCAAATCTATTTCCGAAGTGAGCAATTGCTCCTTTTCCTCGACGAGTTGCCTCTGCAGATCCTCGATTTGGCCTTTCAGGTCGAGTTGCTCGCGATCTCGGTGTGTGATCTGATTCCGCAAACCTGCCTCCGATTCACGAACCCGCTTCAAATCCTCAGCATCCTCAGATTTTTGACATAGTTCACCAGCTCGACCTCTCGCTTCCGTCTCGTGTCAATTTCCAGTTGGTGCTTCACCTGTAGGTCCTCGATAGCTCAATGTTCCGACTCCATTTGCTGTTGAAGCTGCATCGCATTCTGCTTCCGAAGCTCACCGGATTCCACACTCCAGCGCTTGTAGCAGTGGGCACCGAATCTAGTGATTTTCGGAATTACGCCAGTGTTTGTACGAATCGGTGGGATTTCCTCAACCTTCAGGAGATCTGCAAACGGCTGTAGATTGACGAAAGGCAAATTGGATGGATTCTCGTCCTTGTTCTGCTGGATTCCGTCTCCTCCGGCGGAATCTTTAGACTCCTCCCAGATCGTAATGCTTCCCAAGGTCTGTGGGGTCGATTTTGCCCCTGAACCCGTACCAACCTTGTCTACGCAAATGGGCGGAGGAACGACAGACCCTATCGTCTTAGGGGGTGTTGAAGAGGGATGCATTACCTGCGGATTTCCCAGACTTGAATCAACCGGACGATCAGTACTCGCAGACGTCGTCACAGGTATCTCAACGACGACCTCACCGGAACTCTCGATGGCCTTACTCTGCTTCACCCAATCTTCCGTACGTTTGGCACTTTTCTGGCTCGATCCTCTCGCAACTAAGGTCCTCCATTAGCTTCTTCTCCTCGACAAGTTTCAGCTCACGATCGATTGTAGCCCTCCGAGCACCGGACGAGCTCGAAATTCCACTTATAACACTGACAACATATAAATACAAGTTACAGTATATAAATTCTGCAAATACTTCACTTTCGATCTCAAACCAAAACAATCGTTATCTATCTTCTCCACGTATCATCTACCTACACTAACAACTTTGCCCGTCAACGTCATGCGTGTCAGTTTGACCGTTGGGCTTAGGTGTGCTCATTCGACAGGGGTGCAAATGGACTGTTGCGGCGAACATTTATAATAGCCTCTTTCGTGTCACTTCCACTAGACGCTTGCCAAAACCACTCAAAACTGTAGAGCATACGGATATAACAAGTCCGAATAATATTATTTTGATGTAGATGAGTTATAAACTAGCCCTTTGCAAATTCGATGTTCTTAACGTATTCTTGTATTCCATTAAAATAAACCACCCACACTTGTGTGTGGCCCCAACATCATCCTTTCTGTTGGTTCAAGGCGGTCCTCAAACTCAGTGTTTTAACATACTTTTGAAGTCTGCTGAATAAACCATTCACACTTGTGAGTGACCCCAACAGCATCCCTACTGTTGGTTTAAATCGGTCCTCAAACTCGATGTTCTTAACGTTTTTTTGTATTCCATTAAAATAAACCACCCACACTTGTGTGTGGCCCCAACAGCATCCCTACTGTTGGTTTAAATTGGTCCTCAAACTCGATGTTTTAAAATACTTTTGTATTATACTAAAATAAACCACTCACACTTGTGTGTGGCCCCAATAGCATCCCTACTGTTGGTTTAAATTGGTCCTCAAACTCGATGATTTAAAATTCTTTTGTATTATACTAAAATAAACCACCCACACTTGTGTGTGGCCCCAACAGCATCCCTACTGTTGGTTTAAATCGGTCGTCAAACTCGATGTTCTTAACGTTTTCTTGTATTCCATTGAAAAAAACCACCAACACTTGTGAGTGGCCCTAACAGCATTATTACTGTTGGTTTAAATCGGTGCCAAAATTTGAATAGCATTAATGTGCATCTCTGTACAGAGAATAAATTGGGAACATAGTTAAATATCTTATTCGCTGCCGACGTCAGTTGCATTCAACACACCGTTTACCAAAACGGATCCGGCTGCCAACCCAACCATTTTATCCAACATCCCAGTGATTTCTCGGGGAAGTGCAGAGGTGTTCTCGGCTTCCAACAAAGCGAGTATCACGTCAACATATTCCTACCCATTCCCTGTTTGACCTGCATTCGGACGAGACCGGTGCCGGTATTGCCTTAGTTTAAGATCACCAGTTTTTACACATTGAGGATGTATGCTAGTCCCATGCATCATCCTTTGGTTCTTTGTGTAATAACAGCTGATCTGGCAATAACGGAGTAGCAACCTCGGGCGGTCAATCATGCTCATGCTCATGCTCATGCTCATGCTCAAATGAGTTATAAACTAGCCCTTTGTAACGATGATATTTTTTTGGGTTTAGAAATAACTGGAAATAATGTTAAACTACGAGTTTTTCTTTGGCTAGATTTTGTTGTGCGCAAATCTAACCAAAGAAAAACTCTGTTTATACGAGACTGTCACCACAAGAAGACACAATGTTGCTAAAATTCAAGATCCAGGGGGAGACCCGCCGTGATAAACAGTCCTTCAGAACACTATGCCACGCAGTTCGCTCTTTAATGAGCAACGGTCAACATGTTTTTGTGATAAATGTTAGTGATTAGTATTACATAAAATAATCCATCTGAAACCATTTGTAATTTATAAACATGCAATGCCTTTATGTATTGGTGGACAAAACTAACTGACTCCTTCAATTTTCTAGCGACTTTAAGGCTTGACGTGTTCAAGAGGTACCGTAAAACGAGGTGACTTCGATAACTATTTCTTGAAATTTTCTATGATAATTATCTTTAAAATTTTGTTATAAATTTTTAAAACCAGTACTGGTATCTGTAGTATAACACCACACAGAAATTTTAAAAATTTATTATGTCAGATGAACTTTAAAAAAATTATTTAATTCCCGCGGCCAATTTTCAATAACAAGGTGACTTCGATCAAAATCAATTTTATCCATTTGAAGTGCTTAAATGAATAAAAAAAACACCATTTTATGCAAACCGTTTGATGCAGATGTCTCCCGAATAGCACAGGGGTGTAGCACTCCCCAAAGGGAACGTTCATTAATTATGTCACGCCATTTTCAAAACCCTCCCCCTTTGTCATGTTTTTTATGGACCTTAAATTTTGTGTACAGATTATCACAATTCCCAAAGCTCCCTGCCATTAAAAGCATGCCATAATTTATGAGCGACCCATCCATTGCTATTTTTCAGTAGTTCACCATAATATTAGACAAACAGAAATACCTCACTCATGTCGTTTTTAATTCGGTACTACACACACGACTTCTCAATGCCACTAAATTGTCGAAATAAATGTTTCACGCCTTTTCTCTAACACAGAACAAAACAAAACAAACCCTTTGACAGATTGGAAGGTAGTGCAACACTTCGAGAAAATTGTCGCCTTTATTCGTTTGCTCTTAATTTTCGACCAAAATACTTTTTTTTATTCATTAATTTGTTTATGCATACAAAATTAATATTTTTTCGAATAGCTTAGAGAGACGAATGTTTAAGTAATCTGAAAATGGGGTAGTCGATTTTTTTTAAAATCATTTTATTACTTGAATATATGATTGTTGTTGGGCTTGGTAAAAAGTACCACAAGGAGCATTTAAAAAAATAATATTTTTTTATAGCGAAGGAAGTAGAGAAGTGCTAAAAACAAAATACAGTTATATACCCTAATAAATGCTGAATATATTATATATGGTTCAAAGTTTAAAAAATTCAGGCACTTGGAGAAGGATAATTTAAAATTGAATAAATATCGGACTTGGCGGTCGAATCGACGCCAGATCGGGACTTAAATTCTAACATTTGTCAATTGATTATTTTCTCTTCTTTAACCATTCACACTCTTCTTGAATATTTATGGCGATTCTAAACTTTTCCATGAAAATTTCTCTGGTTTCCAGTGTTGGTGTACAAAGTATGGTCACGATTCATTTCCTTTTCAACGTTTGAACTGCTTTGAATCAGTACAGATTTAAGCGACACTAAATTTTCCAGATTTCCACTCACACGGTAAAAAAAAAAGCTCGAATACGCCATTTTGCACGCATACACCGATGCACGATAAAGTTCCAATTTTTAGAACCACCATGGCACCAAATTTCTTCCTTGATGTTTTTCATCTGGCGTTGTTGAACCAAAAACTTCGGAAAACATATTTCCAATTTTATAAACAGCCTCAACCGGTTTCTTCGCAAACCGTTCGAGACTACAAACACAATAGTTTTTGCTTTTGAGATCTGTGGAAAGTTTGTCGCTCGCTCCAGTGCCAGCCGGGACACGCATTCCCAGTTAGTCGGGAGCAGCAAACGAGAAAAGCACAACTTTCAATTAGCGCTAAATCCTTTGAAATGTTCTCCCCCGAATGCCGTCGCATATCTGGTAGGTACTGTAGACGTCGTTCTTTGCCCGAGGATTATGCTTCTGTATGCAACGAGAGAAGAAAAAAAAATGCAGCACGCGAAGTGGGAAAATAAAAGGAAAAAATCGTAATCCAAGCGATAATAATCTTTAATTATTTCATTTTAAGCATTTCGACCATCTTTTTTCTCGGATCTGTTCTGCTTTATTTTTCTCATTTTTTGGTGGAACGACAATGATGGCTGTCAAGATGATGCCACACACTGACAGCAACAACGATGGAGACAAGGACGAATGGCAGTGAAAAGGGCCTGCTGCGATGGAATGCGATATCTTTCCACTCCAATTACCACCTCGTGAATGCCTTTTTCGATGCTGTTGTAAGGACAGTGAGTGAGAGAGAATATTGAGCAGTCTCGATTGTTTGGGTCAAAAGAGATGGCAACTGATTGATTCCCAAAAGCAGGATAGACTAAGTCTTTAAAGAAAATTTCAAATCATCTCAATTATCTACGCACAGGAGTCAGATTTCGAAAATGCTTTATTGAAAACAACCGACCACGAAAGTTTTCGAACAACAAATAATAAGTGAAACCAGCTTGAAGTATGTGTTCCCAACGATATAAAATGTTGAGCAAACTTGGTTGCACTTCAGGCCATTTTCCCCGAACATGGCTTTTTATACCCACCCTTGCCCACCAAAGGATCAGTGCAAAGTTTTCCCACTTTTTCCCAGTGTTAGGCACGGCCGTGGTTTCCTCGTTAGATACTTTCTATTGCCAGGGTCTCTGGGTTTGCATAGTTTAGTCAGTCGCTCCGGTGGTGGTGGAAAAATTCTTCGTCATGAGTTATTGTTTCCGCTTAGAGCAAGTTTGTACAATTTATTTACCGGTGGGAAACCATCTCCGCACGCTTTCGGCCTTTATTTATAATAGATGAGCGATATGGAAGGGGTGGAAAAGGGAAAGTTTTTCATGCGCAAAGCGTGTCGCTGTACAAAAATGAGATCCGGAAGCATGATATTGGATTGTTGGCACGATACCTCGGTAGATTTCCTATGGGCGGAAATGAATATTTGCTAATGAGAAGAGTATTACTCCTTATGGAGGGAGTCAATATAACAAAACAATTCTCTTTGATTGATAACATTCGTTAATGATTAATAGAACTCTTAAAAACTCAGATCCATCAGATCCAGCAGAGGTCGTGACGCTAACTCACGGGTATTAACTAGCGGGAGAACCTCTTTGCTCTCTCCCCGAACCCCACTGATCAGACATTTCTATGAACCGTCTCAATTCGTTCCAGGAAATGCCGCGAGGCATTCAGCTTTCTGACTACAGGACCGCGAGAAGTGAACAAAGGTTCATCCCGACATCCAGATTGGAACGCTTGTGCTTTTGAAGGACGACAATTCCCCACCGTTGTTGCTCTGGAATCTCGGCATGGTCAAACAGGTGTTCCCCGGCAAGGATGGACATACACGTGTGATTGCGGTTCGAACAGCATGCATTTCCTATCGGCGGATAATCACTGAGGTGAACCCACTTCCCATCAAGGCACAAGAGAGTTTATCATTGGTGATATATTGAAAGTATCCTTTCAACAGGGCCCGATTTGTTGGCATCTATACTTGCCACAGGAAAATTGTTTTTATTTTGTGTATTATCATTGCGACTAGTAAGGAATAATGTGTCGTATAAAATGCACTACCTTACCAGGGCATAGAGACCATATTTCAAAGGGTTTTAAAAGCCTTTTATCGAAAAAAAAAATCTCTTGTGCTAAAAAGTGCAGCACAGTTGCACAATAAATGTTCAGAGGTTTCGCATTTCTCATTACGAAAGCGACAGATAGCATCTCCTACTTTATCCATTAGTCATAGATGATATTTAACCATGCAATGTCCTGTAATCAGGCCTATGTATGTGCACAGGTCATTTTTTAACAAAACGAGAAGCTTTCGTGTATTCGATATGTTAGGCGTAATCAGAGATGGCATTTCGCACTAATGTTACGCCGGCGCTTGAGATTTGTACCTTCACAGAGGATACAGCCATAACTCACCGCAGATAAAGCAAAGTGCTCTTTTATTCGGTGATAAATAGACAGAGTGAAAGTGTGCGCTAGTGATGGGATTGCTTTGAGTGAGTGAATCACACTCTCTTTTAAACGATCGCTCTCACGTGCTCCCATGTGTCTTCGCCCACGTTCTCTCGCCTGCAACCACTGCAGCGTACACTCGTGCGAGGACGCGCCAGAGCTCTTTCTGTGATTCGCTGGTACGATTGACAGTTAAAACATCGTCGGAGTTGCAGAAAATGTTAAAAAAGGGAGTGGGTAGAAATATTATTCTTTCTTCCTTTGTTATGTAGCGTCAAACCGAATTTGCAATCACTGCTGTATATTAGCAGAAGAGCCCACGTCAGGGAATTAATCTGCATTCACTTCTGTGAATTTGAGAGCTCTTCATCTCACTCTAGAGCGATCAAGTGTATCATTTTTTTCCACTCACATGCGCTACCCGCATGCAAACACGGGGGTGAATATAAACAAGAGAGAAGAGCTCTCGCTGAGGTAGGAAGAGTGCGTGGAAAAATTTAAATCTCTCTCTACCACACTGAGGATATGGACATCACTGGGCGTAATGAACTTTTTAGAATGCCAGCCAGTTTGTAAACACTATCTTCTTTTCCCAGTTCCTGAGTTCCATATTGATTGCGCATGCAGAGACTCCGCAAAATGGCTCTGGGCCTAGAAATGACTTAGAAGATCCAGCCCTAGCTAGTTCATCAGGTCATTTATTGCCATCGATTCCACAATGTCCAGGAACTTAGTAAAGATTAACTGTATTTTTAATACATAGACGTTGAAGTAAAAGGAGACATTCCCAATAGTTAGGGGCTATTCATAAACCACGTAGACTTTTCTGGGGGGAGGAGGGGTTTGGAAAAAGTCTACACTCCCTACAAAAATTCAAAAAAATGTATGGAGGAAAGTCCACGAAGGGGAGAGGGGGGTTGAGATAATCAAAAATGAGTCTACGTGGTTTATGAACAGACCCTTATGATGTAAATGTAAAAGATTTCAATGCAGATAAAGCTGCTTAACTATCAATGAAAATACATAAATTTGCTTGTTTTTAATTCCTTTTTGAGCAAAGGGAAGTACATTCCACAATTGCTTGAATTTCAGCCTGGAAGAAGGTTGGCCATCTACCCATTGTGATGTATGATGTATGATATGTACTACCACCCATTGTAGCACGGAAACTAAGTCCGACAGCAGTGAGCTCTCCTCGCTGTTAGACTTGATCAAGCTTCAATAACCACTGATTATCCTAATCATGCCATTGTATGAAGGGCCAAAAAGGGGTTGGGTGGATCGATAGGCAACATCACTTATACGTATCCACAGGGATATTAAGAATCTCCTTCCAACAACAAGATTGGACAATTGGTCAAAAGAGCAAGCTATCTAACATGAGGATGCCCCAATGGGCGGGGAGAAGAGCCCGCCCTCTATTCACAAACTGTTCGCAATGGGGAGTTGGCATTTCCACTCTCCCCATCCAGAGTGCTTCAATCGGGTGCCCTGATGGTCCCTCCCATTCCCATGAAATATTTATATAATATTGTATATATTTATGTAATGAAAAATACTGCAATCACTCGGTATTTATTATTTATGATCTCTTTCGGTGGATCCTGAAATATAAGAAATGTTACTGTGGAGAGTTCTGTGTTTTCGCGCTTAAGCACGTTTTCGTTCGTTTTCAGCGATAGCAGCAATTTCCCAAAATCTTGATTTATGGTATCCTAAAAAAGTTTGTTAAATTTTACAAAAATTACATTTATACATTTTAATTTACTGTTGCCATGTTCACTATTTGCTGCTTGGTGTTGATTTCTATTACAGCAATACGCTTTTATTTTTGCTGGCCTAATAATTATTGCTCCTGTGTAAGTAAAACAGAGAAGATTTTATTGACAGGGAGTTAAAGACAAATGGACGTAAAAAAACAATAAGCAATTTTTAAATCCTCTATGAAGTAAAATCAATAAAGCAATATCATCAAATTAAATGATATTGTGAATTATGATACGGTACTGACAAAAATTGAACTGTAACATCAGACATAATCCGAATGGCAAACAGCTCAAATTTGGAAAAGATCCATTTGCAAACCGGAATTGAAAAATACATTAGGTAATAAGTGCAAAACCTACCATAGATTCCGTTGCAGCTTTTTTTATTCAAGGCACTAGATACTTCTAAATCATAATGATAATTGGACATATAAGACATAATAATTAAAAGTATATATAACCTATTTGGTGAAATTATAAAAAAAAATATGTTAAAATATAAATCCTGAAAACACCAGTAATGATCAAAATGATAATGATGATGATAAAGAAGATTGATAATGGTTATGAATGACAAAGTCCTGTATGATAATATATGTAGTCAAGGGATATTATAATATAATCTGAAAATTACATCTGTGCCGACTGCTGTTTTGTTGCAATTGTAGACAAACTTCCGCATCCATTATGAACCAGAAAATTTAGGCAATGTATGACCGCCATGAAAAAAAAAGAATTTTAAATTTTAAATTATTTTATAATACCTGACGACCTGGAAGACCTGAATGATATGAGAATGGAAAATTATGATATGATGTACCGGTCGCACCCCCTCACTTCGCTATTGTCGGATTGACAACATTGCCCAGGCTACGCCAACCAGCGTCTCCATGTTTCAGCTGGCAGTCTTTTGTGATCATATGACTCGTGGAGGCGTTAGGTAGGAACTTGTGAGGACCAGAGGTCGGTCGCACCCTCCTTAGAAGTTTTCAACTCACCATTTGAAGCCCGGTTGGCCATCTACCCATTGAAGCTGTAAAATTAACTCCAGGACCTATCACCCCAGCTCCTACTTGATCATGTTGTTTCTATACTGAAGGGATAGAATATGATAGATCCAGGATGTATTTGTGGTCCTCCCGTCACCCAAACAGTGTGGCCTTGTTCTATGACCTTGAACAAACGAATAAAGTTGAATAGCGTTTCCATCCAGTCGTTATTGACTGTAAGTAATGGGTTAATTTGAATGTCATTTAAAATACTTAAATGTCCTCCAATGTCCCCATCGAGGAATGATTTAGTCCGTTTGAGACGAAGCACACTTTTTTCGGCTTCCAATTGAATGAACTGATGCAACGGATGAAGATTTAGAATTGCATCTAAAGCTTTCGCTGGAGTGCTACGTATCGCACCAGTTGTGGACAAAATACCCATTCTTTGAAGTTTTTTTAGCTCTTAATGGCACATTTTTTTTTTAGTTTTTGGCCACCATACTAAGGAAGCATATGTAATTTGTTGCTGGTCACAATCCCCATTTATTACCATAAATTCTTTTACTTATATATAGTGCATTCATTGCCTGATCTAAGATCTGTATTAAGTGTGAATTCCAATTAATTTGCAATCCAAAATAACACCCCAATACTCAAGATGAAAGCGTCGTTAAAGTTCCTTTCGTGTGAAGGCCATGTATTTTGAATTTTCTTCTTTTGGTAAATAGAACTAGGTTTGTTTTCTGGAGATTAATTCCCAGCCCTTCATCCTTGCACCATTCAATCGCATTATTTAAAGCATTTTGCATTCTTTCAGTAATGACACTATCATGTTTTCATCGAACTATAATAGGTATGTCATCAGCAAACCCTATAACTTCAAATCCTTGTGATTCTAGATTTGTCAGTAGGTCATCTACCACTAATGACCAGAGAAGAGGCGACAGAACGCCTCATTGTGGACATCCTTTTACTACTTTCACAGATAGGGGAGGATGGTACAAAACGCACCGTTCAAGAAACATCTTAAATTACTAGGGAATTGTAGCTGAAATTTAGGAACAGGTTACTGAGTATGGTGCATTACCATGTGTTTGTTGTAGATCAAATGTGATTTAAATTCAAAACGATGATTTTTCATGATTTTTTAGACTTTTTCCAATTTTATCCATAGACTCCGGGGTAAAACGGCTGTTTAATAGCTCAATATGCACCCCAAAATTGGGGTAAGGCACACCATAATACTGAGATATGATGCATCACAATATTAGGATAGCACGCACCGCATAGCACCGCTTGTGAAAAGTAAAAACACGGCTATAAAAAGTTAGCTCTGTTTGGTAGCCTCTTAGCTCTGTTTGGTAGTCAAGCAGCCTGTGCATAAACCACGTAGACTCATTTCTGAAAATCTCAGAACGAAATAAGGTGGAGTCATAACTGTCATAAGCTAAACGTTTCAGCGATCCGAGAAATAATTTAAAATCTACACAGACAGAAAAGTGTCCGAATTTAACGTGGACAGGCTTAAGCAGAAATTGCGGTCCACTCCTAGGGTCCCATATTGATGAGAAGACATTTCCTTCAAAACATTACAATTAATTACGTACTTCACGCATGGAGTAATAAAATTAGGTGCTTCACGTTTGAAGTAATAATCCACTTCATACTTAATTCTCAGTTAGCCAGTGATCTATCATCTGGAACCAGCTACGAATATCATTTTCAGCTCCCGGCCACTAGTTGCTGATACTGCTTCAAGATAACGAATCGGAAATCCTGAAATGTCACTGCATTTGCGTCCTGCAAATGATAAACATTTTCGGCATGTTTGATCCCCGGGCTTATTACAAGTTTGGATGCATCGTGAAGCCGCTTCTTCGAAATAAGGTTTTCGCGAAATTTGTTCTCAAATACTGTAAAACGTAAGATATTCATATTAATTATAGATGATTTGGTGGATACTGTTAATTCATACCTGATGCTTCTATATTACAAAAGAATAATCAGGTGATAAAATTCACAAGGTGAAACGAAACTTTAATGACTGCCGACTGTCGTCACCTGATGGATGTTTCAAGCCTTGATAAATTGTCACAAAATCCGTCAGATAACTGAATCGGTTTTGCAAGTTCACCTACTAGGATTCATTTTTTAACACTCTTCTCTGTGAATGTACTTCAGACGAATTATAAGAACGTTCATGATAAATCACTCAAAATAAAGTAAATATAATAATTCTTATTTATTTAAAAACATTCAAGCACTATTACTGCTACTATTACTATAAATATTATCATTCGAATACATATATCTACCACACCGACCGATGTAAACAATGCACTATGACCAAAAGTGACATCGATGAGCAGTGGAGCTTTTGCAACCTGTGATAAGGGTTCCTCGATGTGAAGTCGTACCAGTTATGGAAATATAGAAAAGTACACAGAGACAAATTTGATAGTCAATTTTACCATTATTGGGGGTTCGGATGACTATTGCAGTAAAGTGATTTTGAACCGACTATGATCATGGTTAAAACGACCATTAAAAATAGTTGATCCAACATTTGCCTTAATGTCGGAATAGTCCTTGTTACCATGATCATAGTCAAGAATGCCATGAACGTGGTGAATTCGACCATTTTCATGGTTATTGTAACCATTATATGCGATAGTCATCCTGACCATGATTTAAATGTCGATATAACGATAGAATTTTTTTCAGAGTAAATTTATTCTTGTTTGCTTTCTAAACAATATCAATAAAAAGGTTCAAAATCGTGCGATCAAAAGGTTTTCACCATGATATCATCATTTTTATTTTGAAAATCCCCTAATTTTATCTAAGAAGCAAGCCTCGCTGTGGCACTTTAATTTAAAACTATATTGTTCCGCATTAATAAGATGTTTAATTTAATAGCTGTAAATCAATTCAAAGAATCCTCAAAGAACTGTTAAGGCATGTCCCCAAAAATATTTGAGGATGAAAGAAACACATTTTTTATGAATAACAAGAATACTAACTTCTATCACCATAATTGGTATTGGTACATCTACCCTACACTGAACTTTTATTTTCGTAAATTAGCTTTCACTCGTATTGTACACATGGAATTTTTACGTAGAACAAATGTCTCGTAAATTGCATGAAACATTCATATTGCTTGTCATCTAACATAATAAATTTCGTGTAGACCAGCCAATCGCTGCTTCTCTTCGATCGTACTCATAAATGTTAATGTTCCTGTTAGGATGGGTGGAAATCATTGATTTATCCCAATACAGACATTAGAGCGCTGTCGAGAGTTAGAACCTCATGCTCATCAATCAAGAAACCTCTTACGAGTCAACATGGTTTAGTGAGGTCAACCTCGGACTCAATACCAGCTCTTCCTAAAAATACAGGATCGAACCCCATGTCAGAAACATCAAAAAATAAAATGCTGAACACACACCTCCTCATGGCTGCTCTTTTTTCAGTTATATTTTGAATCGATAAAGTAGATCTGCCAGTCGTTCATGCAACCACCATAGAGACGTTTCTTTTTTAAGCCAGTGTCTAATGTGACTTAAAGTGTAGAGGTTACGGAATTTTGTTCAATATTACCAAGCGGACTTTGGACAATTGATCTGCATGTAACCAAATGTCACCTTCACTTACGTAATAATCAAGCGGAACATTTTTCCGAAAGTAAAAGTGACAGCTCCCATTATTTTGCGTGGAAAACTTACAAATTCCAATTTTATTTTTCGTTTTTTTCAGGTGGATACTGCTGCATAAATTTCTTTTCGATTCTTTAGTTTTCCGTTTCAGTAAACGGAATTTAACATGTTTTTGGGATAAAAAAAGAAATTTCTTTCGAACACGATACCGACCGTTTATTCGTAACATATTATTCTTTGCTTTTTGTATTGTTTTCGTACAATGAACGAATTTTCTTTCTTTGGCAACAAATGCTTCGTGCTTTTGACAGTTGCGCATATGGCATTTAATACGAACGCAGCTTCTTAAAAAGTACAAATCAGTTTCGTTGCAGAAAACAACGAATTAACAATCTATAACCTTCGATATCGTAAAATAAATGAAATTTAATTTTCAGTGTACATCAAATTTTTATCTGTGCGAACATGACCTACCGATTTCTTTTGGCCTATGTTTATAAAACACATTGAAAGGCTTAGCGGACCCACATTTATCCACATATAAAAGTGGTGAACAAATTATATTCGGCGGGATTCATTCATTCTTGGAGCGGAAATCTAACCTCCGCTTAGTGGCACTCACAAGAAACGAGGGGTGGTGCTGCTGACCACATGACCTCAGAGCCCACATTTCTCACCGTTAATCAGTTTATAATTACTGTAGTTGTTTAAAATAAAATTTGGAATAATCGGTGTATCTACAACGTTATTCCAGAGAGAAGCATAAGTAAACAGTACTTACGATAAGAGTTCTTCACTTTTATTACAATGAAACGCATTCGTTTTCCCTGTTGCTGCAACAACAAGCTTGCGTAGATTCACCGTAGTAAACAGCAGCGGAGAATTTTCCACCAGCTTGTGAGACCGTCTAGTCTCCGTGAGCAGCCTATATGTATCATGACCCACTTCCTATAGCTCGATGCCAATGGTTGCTATATGTATAAAGTTGTACATTTTACGAGCTTCGCTGATTCTTGGTCTGATTTTCCGCTTTTTTCCTGCATTCTTTTGTGCCAGCTTTTTCTATAACAGCCAGTCGACTTCCGATCGAATAAGAAAGGAACATAAAGAAGATGGCCTTCTGCGACGGTAGCGGCACCGTTATTATAACTTGGAGTAATGTATTTTAAATTAACTTATTCTGACTGTTGACTGTATGACTTTTGTTTGAGAAAGTTTACGAATTATTTAAGCTCATAATTATCGTACAAAGGCAAAATTGAACTTTTCAACTTTATTTTTATTGCATTTTCGAAAACTACTTTAAAAGGTTAAACATTTAATTGGTTAGGCACAAGCAGGTTGTCGGAAATGTCGATCAGTTTGATTTGTTTCTTAAAAGGTGATCAATCAGCCCAGGTGGCTGAGATTTAGGCAAATAACAAAAATAAAACAAAGCTTGAATTCGCATAGAATTTTATTGACAATTAAAAAACAGCTAAGAGTTTTTTAACAGCTTTATTTTGGCTGTTATCTGCATGCAGATAAAAACAGCGCTACTTATAAGCCCTTACATTTATACACTGTAATGTATGCACAAATTAAATTGCTTTCGTTCATTATTGATGATATAGAATTTACCTTAAGAGTACTATGACCTTCACGAATGACAATTACTCATGTAAACATTTCCGGTGATTGTGGAAGTATTTCACACTCTTTACTAAGCGTATCCTCCATGAATCACAATTAACGAGGCATCTCATAAACGAACAACTTTTGGAACACCATCTCTCAACTATAGCAGCTATTTTATTAGATCACTTGTACCTCGCCCCATTTCCGGCAGCAATCTAGCCATCCAAGGCAACTAAAGAAATTTATTCGCTCCTCAGCGGGGGCAACAACTTAAAATGCAATATTTCACTGACGCGTAAAAACTATCATAAAGTAAGAGTTTTATCTTCGCCCTGGCTGCTCTACAACGTGGCCATTCATCTATGCTTTAATGCGTCTTCCGTGAATGCATCGAAAGCAGCGCAATTTTACTGTTCCTCGTCGTTGTCATCGTTGGCCGTTCAAATCAAATTGCTCCCGGGGCGAAAGTTCCATCCGTACTAAATGGCTTAATATTTTGCTCTTCCTCGCATTGCATACCTCCCTCGCAAAGCACGGAACATCTTATGACTCTTGGTGAACAGTTTTCAGAAGATTTTATTTCGCTTCATTGAGGAGTTGGTGGAAAGTTTAACGTCCTTTCAGATTAAAAGTTCAGCCTACTGCATCGTCGTAGCGGAAGACTCAGGAAGTCAAATGTGATGGTATAGGGTGGCCCAGAATGTATAGGCACGATTTCTACACGAAACTGAACGAAACCGGATGACGTAAGACAGCAATTTTTCTCAGTGTGTTTTTATTTATATGCAGAAAGACAAATTTGCGTATCGAAGTAAGATTTTTGCAACAAAGACTTCAAATGGCGAAATTTTTCTCCCGGAAGGGGCTATTCATAAACCACGTAGACTTTTTTGAGGGGAGGGGGGGTTTGACCAAAGTCTAAGCTCTATACAAAATTTCCAAAAAATGTTTGGAGAAAAGACTACGAGCGGGGAGGGGGCGGTCTGGGATTTTCAAAAATGAGTCTACGTGGTTTATGAACAGGCCCAAAGGCGTTGAGATATTGTGCACAAATGGTGCACTATTCCCAATATTTCACTAAGTCAACTGGCGAAAATGGAAAGCGTCAGTATCGGAGCGGTTCAAAATACCATCCCGAAGTTTGGTGAGGATTGTAGCTTTGCGGACACACAGGACTAGTGAATCGAAAGATGTAGCGGAAGACCATGATGGCTTTTTTAATTAAAAATGCATTTCTATTCGAGATGTTGCCAAAAATTTGGGTACTTCTACGAGTAACGTCCAACGTCGCAAGGCAAGAATTCATCTTACAATCTTCAAGAAGCAGAAGATGCCAAAATCGAGTGAAAAGTAGGCTTCCTTCTTCTTCTTAGCAATTCAAGCTTATTGCTTTCGCAATTAGCTTATAGCTTGCTGTCAACTTAGTGTTCTAGATGCACTTCCACAGTTATTAATTAAGAGCTTTCGATGCAAGGTAGCATTTTTGCATTAGTATGATTGTGTGGCAAGTACAATCATACCCTATGCCCAGAGAGTCGAAACATTTTCCATAACGAAAAATTCCTAGAGCAGACCGGGAATCGAACCCAGCCACCTCAAGGATGGTGTTGCTTTGTATATAAAATTTGACTAGAGGGTGTCCCACATCAAATTGCATCACGGAAAAAACGATGTAGAAAATTACCCATTGGTATTTTTCTCCTGAAAATTTGGGTAGAAGCAGTATAGGTAGATAGGGCAAGGCACGAACGAATCCGCCACCTTGACAGGCAAAAGGAACGCGCTTGATCGTGCTCATGTAAGGGGGGATGTATGGCAAAAAGGAATACGTCTTTGATGCGAGTACTGCTATATCCAAGACCTTCGCTCAATTTTGAATAATTCTATTCAATTTCCAACCTGCCGTACACAGACGGCACTATCAACACGTACCTTTCATTTTAGCAAACATTACTGTCCAATCTTCGTGCCTCATGGTGATGAGCGAACATCTCCTTCTATATTACAACATTATGATTTGATGCTAGAAGGAGATGTTCACTCATCCTATAATACTCAAAATGAACAACAATGTTTTTGGCTAGAATGAAAAATATGAAGAGAAAGTTTTGATAGTTCCGCTAGTGTGCGGCAGGCTTGGAAATATAGCAGATGTTTTAAGGAAATTGAGCGAAAAGGGCATGTGTACAGTGGTACTCGAACCAACGACATTTTTGCCTAACATCCCACTGCGGGGTAGGTTGAAGCACGGACTAAGTCCGCCACTTCAACAGGCAAAAATGTCCGGTTGGAAGACGCTCATGTACCACTGTGGCTTGTTTAGTTATTCTAGCGATCTATTGTGTGCACTCTGTTTACTGATGCACACATGGGAGAGGAACTCTCTCCCTTTTTGGGTTTGCTTTGATTCGCACCGACTGACGATCACTAAAATCATCAAAACAAACCCAAAAAAGGCGAATAAACCACGAATTGCACCAGTTACTGGGAGAACCTTCCATCGTACACATCGCAAAAGTCGGTCGACTACGATGGGCTGGGCATGTCGTAAGAATGTCGAACGACAGTCCTGTGAAAATGGTCGATCTACAAGGTGGATCGATCAAATAGAAGGCAACCTGCGGACCCTCCGCAGACAGCGAAGCTGGCGAGGTACAGCCATGAGCCGCATACAATCGAAACAACTTCTGTGTACAGCAGAGGCCACGCCAGCCTTAGTCTGATTGATAAGGGAAGGTAAGTACATAGTAACAGACAGAACGCCTGGGGGCTTAAATTTAACGAAGAATAAAGTTGAACTGGTGTTCTAGGTCATTAAGAAACTGTTTGGGAAATTGATGCATGATTCTACAAACTTTTCTAACCGTTCAACCAATTGAGGAACCGAAACGGACTTTCATTGGAACAGGAATTGTTGACATGAACGTATATTTCATTTATGTTTTTATATCAAAGCCTTTAGTAGTCTTATCTTATCTTATCCAAAATGACGCTGAATAAAAGCTTCATAAGGATGTCTATTAAAAGATTAATTGAGAGAGTGAGAACAACCACTAGCTCTCTGTAGAAACCAAATTATGAACCAAAATTTTTCATCATCCGAAAACTCTTAACCTTCTGTACTACTTTGCTGATGACTTTACCTTTGTAAATTATCAAGTTTCAGCAATATTACAGTAAATATTCACGAATTAGGTGATACTGAACTGCTTGAGGGTGATACAACGTTTAAATTCAAAGCATTGCTTTTGTGTTTTACGAAGTGAGTCCGTACTTCATGTACATGATGCCAAGTTACATGAATACATAATTTTGTCGGTTGTTCCTAATATTATAACATATTTGATGTGATTTGATTTTTTTTAGATCTTTATTACAATGACTTTTAGCCACCTGGACTAGTTCGTCACTGACCGAATGAAGAAGTTAGACTGACATTATATCCCATTACTCTTTATGTGAATGACTAGCTAGAATTTCCACGTTCACAAAGATTCCAAAACAGATAACTTCAATAAACGACGTTAATTTTTGCAATTATTTTGTCGCGAGTGCTTGAAAATAATTATGGATCAACGTCAAAAAATTTAATTTTTACGAGGGAACAAGTGTTATTTTGGTGAAATCAATCTGATTATAAGTACATTACAAAAACTTATTTTCAAATAATACTAAATACGTGCCTGGTTTGAGAATTTTACAATTCCAAATCTAGAAGTACCTATGTTGCAGTTATTCAAAGATATCGGTAATGTTTACAAGCGGGGCTTGATGTATGTGAAAGTAAGCTTGGAATGGGGGTGACTCTCTAAACAATAGAAAATAGGTTGCTGGATCAGTGGTAGAACTATCACTTTCTTTTTGCTTTTCACACACATGTAAAAGCCAGAAGATTTGTTTCAACTCTCCATATTAATAAAATCGATAAGGCCGGGAAACAAACGCAACTAAAATAATCTGCTTAAAATTAACTGCTTAAACGAAAATCTAACATCGAATCGCTCGTTCAATACTCATCGGAAAATGCTATCAATGTTGATAGACTACCGGAGTTTGCGTCGATAAAATTATCCCAGGAGTAGCATAGACTGCGGAAAGCTACCGGAAAGACAAGACGAGAAACAAAATGAGCTTTCGACGAGCAAAGTCAGTCCAGCAACTGGGCCGCTCTTTCAACACAGTCTAAAGAAGCAGTCTAGGAAATGATGCCTTTCACCGTGTTGTTTGCTATTGTGCTGTTTTTATTTTTCGCCAGCCTTTTCCTATTCACCATCCTCACCCCCAACCCTTCAACAGGAGTCTCACTTTTCTGGCGGACAACAACGATGTGAATTTATTATATTTTATCTCTTGTTTCACTTGGCTTCTCACTTTCACACGACTTGATTTTGTGCTCCACTCATTCTTCCGTTTTATTTTTTGGTTCCGGAAGTTTAGTTGTTCTTTTTTTCCGACTGCTCACTTTTCTATCCGAGCGACGAAACTGAGTGGACTGTGTGAGCTGCTCCACTGGGGGAAATTCTGTTATTTGCTACGCTTTATGGATATGTTCCACACTCCATATACACCGTTGAGGAATGCGCTGGTACGACGCCTCACAGCAGGAAACGCTATAAAACAATTTAGCACTTGTCAGAGCAGGTTGTGGGGATGGGAAGAGTTGAAGAGAACCACAAGTGTCGGTGTTTGGTGGTGGCACGAGGCTATGTGTGGTGAAAAGGATCCCTCGAGTGGCACGTCGGCACAAGAACAAACGTGGTGGGAAGATGGTTTACTGATATCTTGTGCAACAATGTTGTAATTATCTGAATAACGTGTATAATTGCTGTTAGGGGCGTAATTGCTAGAAAAAATGAGAAGAATCTATTATTTTTAATAGTTTTTAAGTGAGTTTGAAAGAGCTGTGCACATGGATATTCAAATAGGCTTTCCTTAACATTGAAATTTCAACATTTATACTTGGAGTTGAATGAAAAGTAGATTATGAATCTTAGAGAGTTTGAGCTCGGAAGTCGAGTTATTAGTACGAGACACTGAAAAAGTCTGCACATTGTAGACGAAATACGCGTATTTGTCAAGATAAACAAAGGTAGTTGGAATTAAATGGAAAATACTATTTTTTTCTTCCCATTTCTAGTTGTAGATTACGATTTATATGAATGACCATGAGAGACTCAATCAGTTGTGGTTATAGTTTGAAACAATGTGTGGAAACCTTTCTAAAAACTCATCAGTATAAACTCCCCATGAGATTAAACGCATTTGCGATAATTTTCATCAGATTTAGTATCTATTAGTTTGAATTCTCCAAGTATTTTTTTTGTCTTGATTATCGAGATTTTTGGCCTCGGGCTGGTTCATCTCCCGTCGTAGTCAGTCAAACACCACTTTTGGGTATTTTCATAACTTCTCCGGGGTTGAGATTCGAACTCGTGACTTAGGCATGAGAGGTGTGGATGTTAACCAATACGCCGGGGTCGCCCCCTTTTCTCCAAGTTTTTCAATTAGCATCCTTACCTTTGGTTAAAATAAAGCCAAATTTACGTTCAAGTGCGGACAAGGTCTGTAATAAAACTGTTGACAACGACATCAGTTGTCGTTGCATAGTGGTTTCTCGTTTGAAATTACACAGTGCTGTATCAAGGGACACTTTCTTTAAACGAATCGTCGATCTCTAGCGGTTAAATGAGCTTTTCTTTCACTCTGTGGGTCTCTTATCTTCCACATTGAACGCGAACGACATACTCGAGCAGGTGATCGTTTTGTACAACTCTTCATTGAGTGAGTGCACAAGAACAGTTACATTGAAGGAAAAATTAAAGGCCACTGTCCGTAGATGAATTTCGACGTAATGAAACTGATTCGTTTGAAGGAGAACGCACCTTATAGACATCACTCTAACGCCTCATCGCTCAAAGAGTCATTTGCACGTTCATCAAAACTACTTCAGTGGAAAAAAAAACTCAAAGTAAAAGGCATTATTACAGCAGAAGGTTGGACACAGACGACTCAAAAACAGCTTTGAAGTTTATAAATAAAGTTTTAGGAGCTCCAAATTACATCAATCACAGACGGTGACCAGTCAATCACCGATATTGCGTAGAACTTCAATATAATCAATAATCACTTCTGCAATATTGGAGAGAGAAAAACTAGTGACGCGTATTGATGGTGATCGAAACATCCATAAACTGCGGACGCTGGTCAATCATGTGAACTCTTTTTTAAATAAATTCTACCTCTATAAGCGAATTCACTATCCAAATCAACAATTTGAATATCAACAAAGCCTCTAGACCCGAGAATATACCTGATTCCTTCGTAACACCAATTTTTTGCAAAACTGATAACCAACGTGTTTTACGAAACCATAACTACCGGCCAGGATCTAGACCGTCATTCCGATCTTTAAATCAGATGTTAAGGACAACATGAACAACTACAGACCAACTTCTTGTTCGTCTGTGCTTGATAAGTTGATCGAAAAACTGTTGGCTACTAGGTTGATTGAGTTAACGCAACGCATCCACGTTGTCTACAATCATCAATATGGGTTCCGGAGTGGTTCCAGTGCATTGACAGCATGCTGCGATCTGGTGGACAACATTTATGATGCTATGGATACAGCCAGGCGGAGCATTGTTCATCCATCTTAAAAAGCAGTTGATACCATCGACCATCCATTGCTTATCAGAAAGATGGAAGTTTTGGGAACAAGAGGAGTCACTAAGTCTTTGTTCTAAAGTTACCTCACTAATCGCTCCCAGTTTGTAACTATCGGAGGATACAGAAGCACTTCATCGTCAATAACAACTGGATTTCCTCAAGGGAGCATTTTGGAACCCATTACGTTTTCGTTATTCATAAACGACACATCCAAGCTATCACTGAAAGGAAAAGTTCGACTTTTCGCTGACGACAAATCAATTTGCTATCATGGTGAAACTGTAGAGGACTTGCACCGTCAAATAAAAGAGGACATAATCTTGCTTCAGGCATTCTTCAAAGTTAACCTCCTTTCGTTGAATTTGAGTAAAACGAAATGTATGATCTTCCACTGGCCATGGACGGATTTGAAATTAAGAAGATTTTGGAGTATCGGATTTTTTTATCTAACGCTCGATTCAAGGGTGAAATGGTCCGCACATGTGAATAACATCAAGAGTAAACTTAGCTCTATATGTGGAGTTTTGATGAAGATATCAGCCTTTGTTCCACAAGCCTGGCTCTAAAAAACTGCATTTCTAACTCGTCCACTCTCGTCTGCAATACCTAGTAGCGATCTGAGGATTGGCCAGTAGTTCTCATATGAATGAACTGCAGATCATTCAGAATAGATGATTGAAGACCATATTTGGAAACCTCCACTTGCATCCAACGATTGAACACTGTAAACGCTTCGATCATGCCGATTAGAGCGCTCTGTGAATAGTTAATCCTTTCGTTAGTTTGAGTTCCAGCTTTGCAACAATCACTACACTCGGTCATCACTATGTGGATACCAGAGAGACGAGCATGGGCACATTGGATCTCTGTCAGCCATACCAAGCATGGCAGATATCGATCTGGTGAACATCAGCCTCCTGTCAGGATATTCACCCAATATTTTCTGTCACCCATGCACAACTATCGGTCATTTATAACCTTATCCATTATAGACTCAACCATGTTTCCTGTTAGTTCTTAAGCCTTAGATTTAAGTTATGTTTCGCACTTTCTTAAAAGAGTTAAACCTCACTTAGAAATGCACTCTGTTGTATCTAATGTTTTTAAATATATGAAGGTTTTGTGCCTATGCGAGAAGCTCTGAAGCTTCATTCCTGCGGGTTTTCCTTCTGCAGAAAAAAAAAGAAAAAAAGAAAAAGTGTCACCGTAAATTTACCTTGCTTTCTCAATTAAAATACACCATCAAACTTTGTGAGTGATACCTACAGCATCCATACTAAAAGTTTTAAGCGGCTCTCAAGTGTTGTGAAAATAACTTTATTTTTTCAATGAAATACCATCATAATAATTGGGAGTGCAACAACAGCATCCTTACTGTTAGTTTAGGTGGACATCGAATTCAGCGTATCGCTTACCAAACGGTCCCTACTGTCAACAGAATTCTTTTATCCAGCATCCCAGTAATTTATCATGGAAGTGAAGAATATTTTCCGCTTTTTATTAGAGCGAGAATCACGTTACATTCTTACTCATTCTTACCCTTTCCTTAGGACTAAAGCCTGTTCACGTTAAATTTCCGACAACAAAATACTAGCAAAAATGTACACATAATTAAACCAAATCGATTGTTTATTTGGATGGAGTTATGTCTACATCAAAAACAGTTAATGCTTCTTTCTGTAAAATACTCGAACTTTCTGTGGTACAACAGCCATCAGGTTCCGTACGGTATCCTCAGGTACGCCTGCGGTGACTATTCTCCATCTTCTCTTGAAGTCATCGGTACCATTTGCTTTCTTCTTAGTTTCGAAGAATTTCCGTTTACCTAGAGCCCAGTATTTCTCTATTGGACGAAGTTTTGGACAGCTTGGTGAATTGACTGTTTTTGGAACATATTTGACCTCTTGTACCTTATACCATTCCAAGACGGATTTCGCATAGTAACAAGAGGCCAAAACAGAGCTAGAGAGTCATGGCTTCTGATAAACGGTAGCAATTGCTTTTGCAGATATTCTTTCTCGTACACATTCTTATTGATAGTGCCAGTCAAGACAAAGTTTTTAGATTTTCGACCACAACTACATGTGGCCTGCCAAATCAAAAACTGCTTCGGGAATATGTCTTTGTCTTAAAAGCAACGGCGTTCCTTGGATTGCGGTGTAAAATCCAAACCCGGAAGCTGTTCACAATCTTCGAGTACGTATGTTTTGAGTCGTGCATTGTGATACATGAAAATGTTTGCGAAAATTTGGTGTACAGCCCTTTAGCACGACTTTTTGCAGTGAAATGTTGCTTGTCATCACGGTTGGGCACCTCTTTTACTTTGTACGCCTTTAGTCGTTTTGTAATTATGACTTTGAGTTCCCAACTTTGCGAACCACATTTCCCACAGAAAGATTGATATTTTTCTCAATCATGGTTACCACCTTTTTGTCCATTTTTTGGGACCAGACTTTTCGATTTGTTACACCTTCAACCTTCCGATGCACAGTCAAGCGCTGGTCAAGTCATTTGCAAATACAAAACACAGTACTTTTAGGTAGTTTTAGTTTCTTGGCAAGATCGCGTACCGATAAATTCGAATTTTGCTGCCGTTCGTACAAAATGCGTTTGCGCACTTCCACTTGATTCGACGCCATTTTACTGAATGTAACAAGAATTTAAACATGTTGTGCAACGAAATAAAGTGGAGAGTTTCAACTGTCATATAAGTGAAACGTTCTAGCGATCCGTGAAATAATTCAAAATCTACACTGAAAAAAGTATCCGAAATGTATCGTGGACAGCCTTTATTATATCAAAACTATGCTCGTGCTATCTGTTAAGGCGAATCCTGACCCAACGAACCTATTACATTTGAATCAAACCTGTGGCCTTTGTTGGGACATGGAGGAAAACACGATCTCAAAAAAATAACAAATGTTACACTAATATTCCTTTTCCATTCCCATCTTATTGCAAGGACGTGTCCAACGCCGTTATTGATCATTAAAATATGGAATCATTGAAACTTGTACATTGAGAAAGGACGGTTGATCGGTTGATTATTCAGGCCTAACAAAGCAATTGTGGACAATGACTCTTAGCTTCAATTTCTTTCAGATTTTAAAACAGTCTCGTAAATTGAAAGCAGCATCTGGTGAAGAATGTTCATTCTACCATATGATGCAGTTGGACATCGTAGAAGTCTTGTAATTTGTGGGAAATCAATTTAGAAAATAATTGTTTACAATTGGCTTTCAGGCCCTAATAATGAATTGCTCGAAAAATGATCAAAAATATTCACTTTATTAGTCGAGTTATTAGTACGAGACACTGAAGAAGTCTGCACATTGTAGACGAAATACGCGTATCTGTCGAAGATAAGCAAAGGTAGTTGGAATTAAATGGAGATTACTAATTTTTCTTCTAATTTATAGTATTCACTTTATCTTTAACTCAATCATGCCCTTTTATGCCCAGGGAGTCGAGAAGTTTTGCTTAACGAAAAATTCCTAGACCAAACCGGGAAACGATTCCAATCACTTCCAGCAAGGTATTGCTTTGTAGTTACACTTTTACCCGAGCAGGACCGAATAACTTGAAAACTGGTTTTGGTATTTAGGTGCTCAGATTAAGAGGTAAAATACCTGAGAATAATACCATAAAATTGTTCCCACAATGTTATGCGAATACCAAATTTAGGTAAGACAATGCCAAAAAAGTACCTCTCAGGTATTCCCAGGTATCCACAATAACAAGTTCTGTTATTCGAGAGATATTTTACTTGCAATTCTTAGGTATTTTGCCCCTGTATTTTACCTCATAACCTGAGCTCTTTGATACCACGGCCAGTTATCAAGATCAAAATTAGGTATTCATATGTTGTGTCTCCTGCTCGGGTAACGACTCTCAATAAATAACTGTGGAAGTGCTTTTAGAGCACTAATTTAAGAGCAAGCAATAAGTGAATTGTGAAAGCAATAAGCTTGAAATGCTAAGAAAAGAAGAAGCTTTCAAAATTGTTTTCTTATGCGTTTTCAAAAAAAATTAAATTTTGTATTTTATGCATGGAAAATTACTGGTTTTTCATAAACCATTTCCATTTTTTTTCGTTTTGATGCAATTTTGCATCTTCCCATTTCTTGAAAATCATCAAATTTAACAAATTTTCATTTGTATTATCAGCAGCTTTTCTGTCAGCTTTTCTGGGGATATTTTCAATTTCTGCATTGCTACATCAACATTTTCAATTTCTTTATTGTTCATTTGTATTTTAGTCCTTTACTTTACACTTTACACTCTACGTTTACACTTCGTGTCATATACGTACAGTCGAAGCTCGTTATAACGACATCGCAAGGGACCGTCGTTATAGAGAGATGTCGCTATAAAATTATGTCGTTATAATTATATCTAATGTCGCTATAATGAGATGAACCGAGTCAAGGTGTTTCCCTAGTTATGAATCTCTTTCAAATCGACGAAATCCACTCAAGATTTGCAATATTTATGTAGCTTTTAATTTATAAGTTAATTGTTCATCTTAATTTTGAATTTAAGCTTAGTATGTGTAATCGGAGTTATTCATAACCAAATTGATATTAACACTACTTTTGAATATATTTCCAGATGTTTTCATAATCATGAACAAAATTTTGCTTCGAGATATGTGTTATAATTATTCATTATCCAACAATTGATTCTTAAGCTCAAAAAACTTTGAAAAGCTGTCCTTCTCCGCACTATCTTTTGTCAGCAACGCTGCGTAAATAACATCAAAAGCATCTTACAGCTGAGCCTGGGATGGAGTCACAATTGAATTGTCGTCGATTGTTTCTTCAAGCTCCTCTCCATTCTGATAAGATGATTCTTCCCCACTAACAATTCGAACTATGTCATCATCAGTCAGTAAGTCGCCTGAGCAAAGATCGTCGTCAAACGTTGCGAAATCTGTAACATTCAATATTTTAAAATAACTATAAAATGAAAATTAAAACGAATGATCAAGTTTACCTTCAAACGATTCGAATCCTAGCCCTGGCAGCTTCTCAAAATTGGCCTCAAAATCTGCGTCGTCGGTGCTCAAGTCATTTTCGTTGATTTGTATTATCTCGTTGGACTTAACAAACCCAGCTTTTACAAAACAATTAACTATAGTTGATTGTTTAACATTATTACACCGAGGATCGCTCACCATATAAATACATTGCAATAAATCAATTTCAAATGCTTTTCCATTCTCCATAGCATCCAGCTGTTTCTTAACTAACTTGTTCCGGTAATGAACTTTCAAACATTTGATAATTCCTAAATCAAGGGGCTGAAGCACTGATGTCATACTTGGAGGAAAGAATTGAAGCTTAACATTTATCAGCTTTGATTGAATTTTTGGGTGGCATGGACAGTTATCTACAAACAGTATAATCTCTCTGTCCTCCTTTCTCATTCTTGCATCTAATGCTAATACCCATTCTTCAAATAAAGGACTAACCATCCAAGCCTTTTGGTTGTTTTTATACGTAACTGGCAAGTTTTTGACGTTTTTGAAGCATCTAGGCTTGGCACTTTTTCCTATTACTAGAAGCTCTAATTTTTCTGTTCCTGACATATTCGTTGCAATGGCAAGGGTAATACGATCATTCGAATATTTTCCTCCATGTCATTTTTATTTTTGTAGCAGTATGTTTTGTTGGGAACACATTTATAAAAAAGGCCTGTTTCATCCATATTGAAAATGTTGTCGAGGCTGTACTCTGCGATCAGTAATGGGAGGGTATGAGATTTGAACTGGTCTGCTTCATTCATATCGACGAAGCCGCTTTCACCACTTGCAACTTTGTAGGCAAATCCATTCCGCTTTACAAACTTTTGTAACCATCCATCGCTTGCCTTGAAATTGTTTTGCTCTAGCTTGAGAGCTAGTTCGCTTGCTTTTTGTTTTATTATCAATCCAGACAATGGAATTTTGCAAACGTTCGCCTGTTGACAAAATATCACGACTGCTTTTTCTAGCAAACCAAATTTAGCTGGACGAGACTTTTTGAACTTCAATGAAAAGTTTCCTGCCTGTATATAAACGATTAATAGCAAGCAGTTAAATTTTAAAATAAATTTTCCTACCTTCTCCAGAATCTGCTGTTTATTTTTTAAAATTGATGATATCGTGTTGTGGAGAACACCGTATTCTTTAGATAATGCTTTATTTTTGGTACCATTTTTCAGCTTTTTGATGATATCTAATTTGTTTTCCAAACTAAGCGACTTCCTTGTATTTGAACTCATTTTGTAACTTTGTAACTTTCACAAATGGCATCAACTATTGACGGGAACAAATTAAACACGTGGGATAATCACGAAGCCGAACAATGATAAATTTTATTTTTCTAAGTGGACAAAATCTTTTTCAGTGGATTAATTTTATTAAATGTCTTTTTTAACATATTCAATGCTATTCATTGAGATATAATAAATTAGTTTATTGCTTGGTGGTTTAAAATAGTTTTGCTTAATCTAAATATGTATATCTCAGTAGATTTGTTATCAAACTTATACATTTTGACCATTTTAACATACCACTATCATAGGAACGAGATAAGTGGCGGCTTTGTTTTTTTTTTTTTGTTGTGATGTCGTTATAGAGAATGAAATTTGCAGGCAATGTGCCGTCGTAATAGAGGATGGTCGTAATAGCGAAAATGTCGTTATATCGATAGCAATTTATATGAAAATGTGAAGGGACCGTTGAGTATGTCGTAATAGAGAGATTTGTCGCTATAACGGATGTCGTTATAAAGAGCTTTGACTGTATACGCAAATTGTTTTTTTTTTTCCTAGTAAAATATGTTCTCAATTAAAAACAAATCAACCCCACTACCCCACTTAAGCAATCTCTATTCTGCAAAGTTCATACGCTAAAGAGTATTTAAAAAAATACATGTCTCTTGTTAATATGAAACAATTGCACCGATACCCATCTTGATATTCGAATATTTGGTTTAGAGCTGTCTAAGCTAGCTATTAAAGGGAATTTTTTAGAAGTGTAATGCTTATACAGGGTGTCTGCAAATAATCCGAACAGACTTTTTGGCATGCCACACCACAACCAAACGGATTTACCTAAGCATACCTACATGGTTTAACACCTAGACCCATTGTCTTTATACGCAGTAATTTTGATACAGTTGTGATTTCTAATTCATCAAAAATGAAGTTGCGCGCATATGTAATTGAACTTTTTTGAAAATGAAAAACTGTTTCAGTAATTGCAAAGACCCTGAATATGGCAAAATCTACGTTAAGGGCCCCATAAAACTATACCAACAGCTTGAAACGATAGATGACCGCTTAAAGCTCAACTCAAAGTAAATCTGGACGCACGATTTAATACACCATCGCGCCCCTGGAGGTTGGAACAAAGCACGTTGAGGCATTTGTTGATGTTTCATTAACCAAGAAATCAGTGAAAAGTTTATTTTTCGAATGATTGACGCATCTTGAAATAACAATAACGGATCATGGAACTTGAGAAAAGAAATTTTTTTCTGCACAAACATCTAGAAAATCCTTCGTGGTCTGCCTCAAAACTAGCAAAAGGGTTAAAATTCCCAAAGTCAACGGTGTGTCTTGTAATCAAACGTTACAATGATACTCTGAGTGTGGATAGAGCACAGCGCATCTTTCAGAAAAGTGGCACTAGGGACAAAGAGCTGAGGAGAAAGGTTGAGGTTCGTGAAAGGCAATGCAGGTGTCTCCATGCATGATTTGGCAAAGAAATACGATTCCAACTTTTCCAACGTGTGTAACATCCTTTCAAGAGAAGTATGTAAGTCGTTTTGTGTCAGTAAACATCCGAATCGCTAACTGAAACAAAATTTAGAGGTGAAAAGATTACTATACGAACGAGTTATGGCAAAATTTGATGGCTGTATTTTAATAGATGACGAAACATGTGTCAAAATGGATTATAAACAAATCCCTGGACGAAAATTTTACCTGTCAACTGGTCGTAGTAAAGTGCGACAGTTCGTTCGAAACGGTGAAATGTAATAACTTTTTATATATCGTTTGAAAGCTGAATAAATACCCCTTTGTTTGACGTTTTAAATAACCGTGTATGTTGATAAATTCATGAGTATTGATCACTTGAATGCGTCTAAATTTACTTCGAATCAAGTTTTAAGGAGATTAAAAAAGCCCACCGTTCGTACTTCACAAATGCGCGAGATTATCCGGCGACGAATCAAGCGAAATTATTCAATTTGCATCCGAAAGTTTGAGATGTCAATGAAAATTTCAAAATCTTCCGTTGGAGCCAAAGTTCACGACAATTTGAAGCTTCAGTCATATAAACTGTGCAAGAACTACTCATTGAAAGACACCATGAAAGCAAACTGGTTGAGAAAAGCTAAGGATCTCCTAAACCGCTTACCCGAGGGTCGCTATCGGTCAGTGCTGTTCACCGATGAAAAAGTTTTCACAATCGAGGAGCATCACAACCACCAAAATGATCGGCAGTTGCTTCCTTCTGCTTCCAAAAATCGTGGAAGTATTTCAAGGAGTCATCATCCTGCTTATGTCATGGTTTGGGCTGAAATAACTTATTCCCGCAAAACCCCTTTGATCTTCATCGACAGTGGGTCGAAAGTGAATCAAGCGATATATCAGAAGCTACTTACTGACACAGTAGATTCTTGGGCTTCACAGCATTTTGGCAAAAATTAATCTATTTATCAACAAAACTGGGCGCCGGCTCATTGAGCAAAAAAGACGATTAGTCTTTGCGAACGCATTTTCCCAAGCTTTTTAACAAAATATGAATGGCCTTCTAACTCGCCGGATTTGAATCCGAAGAACTATTTGATATGGTCCATCAGTACACTACATATATCACTAGAACATCTAAAATCGTCTCTTTTAAAGGTTTGGGAACAAATATTTGCCATCGTGGATAACTTCCCGAAACGTTCGAAGGCGTACATCTCAACACGAGGTGGCCATTTTGAAATGAACAAATAAAACTTGTAATTTGCAAATAAATTAACGAACAATACATATTGATTTTTTAATCTAACCAGAAGAGATAGTTTTAACACCATTTTGTTGTGCGGATAATTTTCGGACATCCTGTACTACCGAACTCCATACCATTTGAAAAAAAAAAAAAAAGTCGTCCATGAGAATGCATCCTCCGTAAGAACCACATTGTACAAGTTCCTGCCACATCTTTTGGCCACAGGATTTGGCTACAGTGTTCTGTTTGGTTGCCTACTGGCTCGAAAAATTAAAATCGTACTCGCAGACAAATTCCTCTGACGGTGTTTTAGTTGGTATTGAATTTCTTGGTGATATGATAATCCAACAGACTTCAAATGCAACTTCCAATTCATAGTTCCACTACGACGCTTCCTGCCGTTCGATAGCAACTCATGTAAAAGTTTGAGAACGCTGCACTTGGTCGATTTAGCCAATTTCAACGACATCACGACTTTTGCAGAAGACCCCCGATTTTCGAAGTTAAAGTTAATTTTGGCTTCGCGGCATCCATCAAGTATAAATTAATCGTGATGATCTTTTCAGCACTGAAAAAAGAGATATTTCAAAACAAAAACAAAACATTCCACTTGGAGCGTTGCACTTGGAGACCACTTGGAGCGCTGCAATAAATTAAACAGTGCCTTTATAAATTAAATGACTTGATCCTTAAGCTGAGATCACAAATATTTGGCAAATTCAGTCAAATATATTTGACCAACGTATGATCGTCAAATATATTTGACAAAATTTTGCTACGGCAAATATTTGGTTTGTGTTTGTCGTTCCAATAATTTGGAAATTTGCCATACACGCTATTTCTGAACAACCAAAAATTGAGTACAATTGACAAAAAATCGTCGGAAGTATGGCTATTCCAAAATGAGTAAAGATAGTTGGTAGTCGTAAGATGAGAAACAGTTAACATCGGCTTGAATTCGATCGATGTTTGCTAATTGTCAACGTGTTAGTCCTAACCATCTTTACTCACTTTTGAATAGCCATACTTCTGACGAATTTGAGTCAATCGTACTCAAATTTGGGTTGTTTAGAAATAACGTGTACAGTGTGATACCTTTTGTTAAATATGTTTGCTCAATACTAGCAAATAATTTCTTTGACACTCTGAAAATTCTTGAGTGGCAAACATGAGCAAATTCATACACAGAAAAAAAACCCATTCTGAAATTTGTCAACCTCGAGTCACGAATTTTGAAACAGATATTTTTTTCCTTTACGAATTTATACCATGAACATAAGTCATGGAAACGTGAACTTGCAGGGGGCGTAGTGGTTAACATCCATACCTCTCACGCCAAAATCACGAGTTCGAATCTCACCCCCGGACAAGTTACGAAAAAACCCAAAAGGTATTTGAGTCACTACGACGGGAGTTGAACCAACCCAGGGCTGAATATCTCCATAATAAAGAATTTGAAAAAACGTGAACTTGGAAAATTCGGAAAAATGCAAGTTTTTAACACACCCGCCTAACAGGCAATTGGCATCTAAAGATGATAGATTTAATTCACACATTATGGAAAAGCAGTGATCAAATTTGCACAAACTCAAGCGAAAACGCAGCCGCTGCGACTAGTCCCAACAGTCAAACGTTACGACGCATCATCACCATCAACTAGCTGCAAACTAGAGCATCAGTCACAATTGCCTCTTTGCACTATGGTCCGAATGGACAAATTTCACGACAAAAATCGATAACTCGAAAATCATTGACTTTAGACAGATGGTGTCTTCGGGAGATTTGATTTTTAAAATAATATCTATCTTTTGGTTTGAATTGTGATTAGGATGGTCCTTTTATGTTCATAATAAAAATTTCAACTATTTATTCTTATGATTTGGAGGATATTTTGCTTCAACAGAATTGTAGATATTTTAATTTAATGAAACTTTTGTGAAAAAAAATTAATTCTATCTCATCTACGTATCGTTTTATAACAGTTTTTCTAACTTTCCTTAGGGTGGGACTTGAAAAAACAGTTTTTTTGCTGTAACTTTTTTATTTCAATTTGAATTTTAAAACTCTTAATAGATGTCTTTTTGGGTATAAAATGACGCACATTTTGAAGAAACAAGATAGTTGCTAGTTATTTTATTAGAAAAGTTGTAGGGGTTGAAGTGTAAAAAATATACGTTTTTGGAAGATATCTTATTCCTTTATTTGCAAATATTTGCAAACACAGAGTCCGTGAACTGAAAGTACAAACTTTCATCTACAAGATCTAGGCAAGCATTGTTTGTCCCCTTGTCTCTTTAGGGAAAAAAATCTTTTAAATTCGGTAGATTTGTATTTTCTGCATAATTTTCGATCAGCAGCATCAAAAATTATCACCAAAGACCGTAACAACTGGAGGTTTTTATGAAAATGTTTATATTTTCATATTAATCCATCTCCGTTAATTTATTAACATTCATATCACAGACAAACAGACATAACACATCGAGCATTTTTCACTACAAATCATGGTCACTAACACACCTGCGCCATCTGTTGAACACACTGTGATGGATGATAAAGCTTAACAGATGGCAGTAGTGTGTTAACAATCTTGCCTAGATCTTGTAGATGAAAGTTTGTACTTTCAGTTCACGGACTCTGTGTTTGCAAATATTTGCAAATAAAGGAATAAGATATCTTCCAAAAACGTATATTTTTTACACTTCAACCCCTACAACTTATCTAATAAAATAACTAGCAACTATCTTGTATCTTCAAAATGTGCGTCATTTTATACCCTAAAAGTCATCTATGAAGAGTTTTCAAATTCAAATTGAAATAAAAAAGTTACAGCAAAAAAACTGTTTTTTCAAGTCCCACCCTAAGGAAAGTTAGAAAACTGTTATAAACGATACGTAGATGAGATAGAATTAATTTTATTCACAAAAGTTTCATTAAATTAAAATATCTACAATTCTGTTAGCTAAAATATCCTTAAAATCATAAGAATAAATAGTTGAAATTTTTATTATGAACATAAAAGGACCATCCTAATCACAACTCAAACCAAAAGATAGATATTATTTTAAAAATCAAATCTCCCGAAGACACCATCTGTCTAAAGTCAATGGTTTTCGAGTTATCGATTTTTGTCGTGAAATTTGTCCATTCGGACCATAGTGCTTTGGGAAATGCCGAGAACACTACGAATAAACTATCGGTCAGAATTAATCTACCTCTTCATATTTCGGGAGTTCCTACTAGGTTCGGGATGACAGGAGTGATGCCCACCGTTGCAGCTAGGGCAAGGATCTTAAACTTATTCACAACGGACGATAGACTTCCACGGGCTACCAATCTAACAACCAAAACAAAACAAATTAAATGACAGCAAAATCCATTCAAGTCACGTATCTGTGATATTTGTTATGTTGCCAGTTATGTTATGTTGTGTTATATTTTTTATGTCGTGTTGGTCAGAAATTAGACCTGCAGCATATCAATTATATTGAGATCTCTCTTAAGTTCCGAGGACTTCTCAGTGAATCGATCAGAAGATCTGAGGACTTCTCTTAAGTTCCGTGAATTTCTTTGAAGTTTCGTGCATCCCTATGAAGTGTTGTAAGCTTTTCTGAAGTTTCCTGAACTTATCTGAAGTTCAAAGGACTTTATTGAAGATCCTTGAACATCTCTGAGGTTCCGTTAACTTCTCTGAAGTTTCGAGGATTTCTCTGAGGTTTTGAGGATTCATCTGTAGTTGCGAGGACTTCTCTGAAGTTTGGTGGACTTCTCTGAATTTCTCAGACTTCTCTCGCTGACAGAGGGTTATCTGAAATGTATGGGACTTCCTTGCAGTTTTGAAAATTTGGTAAAGTTTTCGAGATTTCACCGAAGTACTCTGAAATTTGCTTCCTCAGTTCTCAGAATTTCATAGAAGTTCTTTTAACGTCACTATAATTCAACGGACATCCCTGATGTCCTTGGAACTTCATCGGCAATATTGGGACTTGCTGGAATTCTCGGCAATTCTATGAACTCCTCAGAAGTTTTCTGGGTTGTATTTAAATTCTCGGAAATTTATTGAAGATCTCGGAACTAGGAATTTGACCGTTGATTGTTTTTTACAACATCTTTCAAACATAATCACAACACTGCCAAACAAAAGCAGCGAGCCAAACAAAAATCATTTGAAAACAGTACAATACATCATGAAATAAACTGATGAGCGTTGGTCAAACAATTGATTTCCCTAATTGACCAAACAGTTTTGAGTCAAATATATGCCAAAAATAATCAAAGTATGATAGTATGGACAAACAACTTAGCAAACAGCATTATTTGGCAAAACTTAACGAGGTTTAGCAAAACCAACAAACAGCATTCACTTTCCGTAATTTTGAATGCCTAACCTGTCATGACTTACATTTGTCAATTTGCTCAAACGCACTTTTTGTCGATTAACGATTCGATTACAATACAAACCATCTGGCATGACATCTATATATTTACGTTCCTCGATTTACGTCAAAGCTGTCTCTTGCAACACTAAGAATCATAGCTTCTTTTGCTTCATGATTTGTCCCTTCAAATTTAGTTCATTAGTAATCACGCTTGTTTCTTGTATTGGTTTTGTTACAAACTCACATTCAAACATATCATTTACCGATCTTTTCGAACTGAGATAAGTTCTCCTAATAGTGGAATAAAAAGTCAATATTTTAAACATAGAGCTAAATTGTTAACTACCAGCAGGCAATCAGGCTGTTGTTAAGTTCTGATCATAAAATATCATAGGAAGATCCGAAAATCCTAGCTCATTAAAGAATCTGGTTACCACGCCAAAGTGTTAAATTGTTCATAAACAATAATTTCAATCTTCCCGTCTGCATCCTCATGAAAATTTTACACGATGAATTTACCATAAGTGAAACCCTTCATCAAGTGCCTATCAAACAACGAACTCTTCTGAAACTCCTTACCCAACAGGAACCGCATGATAGTCGGTCATCGTCAAATTTACTACGGTATCAACACACTTGACTTCCGTCCCAATGCCAGCTCTGTCCTGTTCCGGAAATGGGTCGTCATGGTGAATCTTCATTCACGCCTTACTTCGTCGTGGATGTCTTTTTCTTCACTTCCTCCTTCTTTACCCCAACTTCTTCTCGTCATCCTCCTCCTCCTCCCTCTCATGCACATCAATAATAAAACAGTAAAAGCAACCCTACCATGCAAACTGTAAAACACTTGGCCGATGGTGGTTGCCTCCTCCCAGTTCGGCATGCTGGTTGGTTTCTGGCCTGGCATTCAGGCAACATATGTGTGAGCCATAAATTTTCCAATTTTCTTCACCAAGAAGTGAAACACTATTCAGCTTCAATGTGTAAACGAGAAACAAAAGACAGAGACCCAGTGCCACGTCCTCCCGGCAGCAGAGGCGGGGTAGCCAAGTCCGTTCTCGTCATCAGTTTGATAAAGGAGTCCCTTTGGTCGCCGGCGGCACTGGGGAAAGTTTACCGCATGATGGCAAAAAGCAACTTTTTATGCCGGATGCGGTCGGCAGTCAAATGGTCTGTTCTACATGCAGGAGGATGGCATGTCGGTTTGATTTTTTTTTAAGAATAGAAGAATAGTGTTGTTCAGGGTATCATGATCTCTTTGCAGATTTCTCTCGACGCTTTACTATCGGCTCAACTGGTTCGATGATTTGGCAAAGCTAGTCTCAAATAGAAGATTATTTGATTCAATGTATAGGCTCCCAGTTTTCGAATTTGGCTGCCATGATCTGCTTATTGTATTTGTTTAAGGCATACATCTTATAAACATTTCGTGCAGGAATCACTTGTATGCTGCAGCTAAAATGTGCTGAGCTATGGTATGTGATTTTTTTCCAATTTGATAGATTACTGCCTTTAAACTTTAAAGTGGTGACTCAAATCGACCAGGAAGGCGGTCATTTTTTGATTCTTAATTTCACTTCAAAATTTACGTTTTTTTTTTAAATGTTCAATATTCAACAGTATAATGAAAAGCCTCACAAACCAATTCTTCTAAACTAAAGCCTATACACGTTGAATTTTTGACACTTTTCTTACAGTGCATATTTTCAATTATTTCACGGATCGCTGAAACGTTTCACTCATATGACTGTTGAAACTCTCCACTTTATTTCGTTGTACAACATGTTTACATTCTTGTTACATTCAGTAAAATGGCGGCAGTATGAACGGCAGCAAAATCTGAATCTATCGGTACGCGATCTTGCCAAGAAACTAAAACTACCCAAAAGTAACGTGTTTTGTGTTTGCACATTTTTGCCCAGCGCTTGACTGTAGATTGGAAGGTTTGAAGTGGAACAAATCGAAAAGTTTGCTCGCGATAAATGGACAGCAAGGTGGTAGCCATTATTCAGAAATTTTTTCTTAATATTTCTGTGCGAAAAGTAGCTCGCAAAGTTGGGAAGTCAATATCATACGTACAAAAAGTGGAACAGAGACGTACAAAGTGAAAAAAGTGCCCAATCATGATAACAAGCAACATTTCTTTGCAAAAAGTCGTGCTAAGTTACACTATTTTTTTGTAAACATTTTCTTGTATTATAATGGACGACGAAACATACGTACTCGAAGACTTAAACAGCTTTTAAACAGCAGTCTGGCTTTTTACACCGCTATGCAAAATAACGCCAATGACAAAATAACGCCAATGAAATTCACGAAGAAGTATTTGATTTGGAGGGCCATATGCAGTTGTGGTTGAAAATCTAAAGGTTTCGTCTTTTCTGGCACTATCGACAAATATTTGTACGAGAAAGAATGTCTACAAAACCGGTTGCTGCCGTTAATCAGAAGCCACGACTCTCCAGCTCTGTTTTGGCTTGATTTGACCTCTTGTCACTATGCGAATGTCCTGGAATGGTATAAGGCACAAGAGGCGAAATGCGTGCCAAAAACAGCCAATCCACCAAACTGTCCAGAGCTTCGCCCAATAGAGAAGTTCTGGGCTCTAGTTAACCGAAAACTCTTCGAAACTAAGAAGAAAGCAAATGGTACCGATAACTTCAAGAAACGATGGAGAATCGTCACGGCAGGCGTATCTGAGGATACCGTACGGAAGCTAATGCCGGTGTACCACAGAAAGTTCGAGAATTTTGCAGGAAGTAAAATTAACATCTAAATCAACTGTTTCTAATGTAGATGTAACTCTATTATTGTGAAAAAAGCAATCGATGTTGCTCAATTATGTGTAAATTATTTTTGCTGCTATTATTTTGGTGACCGAAATTTAAAATGGACAGGCTGTATTCAAGATCAGCAGAAGCGAACAACCGTCCATCCACCATTATTTTACGATAGTAACACATCCAAATGAAACAATATTATCAATAGAGTTAGTGGCAATCATAATTTTCTCAAAATTAGTCATTTAAAAGTTATAAAACTAGTTCAACCTGCATTTTGGGGCTTTTGCAAACTCTTCAGGATAGTTAAAGTTGTTGTTGGATAAACAGATATAAAAGAAAGTTAGCTACCATTTTGAAAATCTGTGTAAAATTGAAAGTTATTTCGAGTATGTTAATAGCTCTAGTTTTGTATTTTCATTCTTATTTTAATCTTAAATAAATTTAAAGCTTAGCTGGCAGAAATCCTAATGATGAGAAACAAGTGATCATTTTGACACCAAATAGCAAATCACAATGAAATAAAATGTTCATCATGTATTGAGTTTTGCCACACTGAAAACTTATTTTCGTTAAGTAGCTTTCACGCGTTTCGTAAACATAGATTTTGTACATTGAACAAATGTCTCGTTTATTGTATGAAACATTCATAATGCTTTTTATCTGGTGAAATGCTATCATTACACCTTTTTGTAAAATGCACGAAATGAACTTCGTGATGACCAGCCAATCGCTGTTTCTCTTTTATACCGTACTCATGTATGATGGTGTTGCTGCTGGTATGGGCGAAAAAAGTTTATCTATCCCAAAATAAAAATCAAACCGCTGTCGTGAGCTATAACTTCATGCTCATTAATCAAGTATCTTCTCACGAGTCAGCATGGCCTAGTGAGATCAACCACGGATTTAGAATCAGCACTTTCCAAACATTCAGGTTCAATCCCCATGTCTGAAACAATAAAAAAAACGCAGGACAATTCCACGTGGTTGCGCTTTTTTTGTCAATTACATTTTGAGTCGATAAAGTAGATCTGTCAGTCCTTCATGCAACCACCAGAGAGATGTTTCTTTTTAATTTGTGACAAAATATTCGTAACTCTTTGCATTGTTTCCGTACAATGTACGAATGTTCTCTCTGTGTCAACAAAAGCTTCGTGCTTTTGGCAGTTGCGCGTGTGCCATTAATTAAAAATGTATCTTTATTAAAAGAACAAATCAGTTTCGTTGCTGAAAACAACGAATGGATTAGTGAGTATTACTTTCGATTTTGTAATATAAACTAAAATTAACTTTCAGTGCAAAGATGGCATCAACCTTTAAAAAAAAAGTAAATTAACTTTTCAGAAACGCAATAAACAAAATTTGGACCAATTTTTTTTTTTAAATTTATTAAAATTTACTAACGGATCAAATTTCTGTCTTGGACAAAGTTGTAGGAAATATAAATTTTTTTTAGGAAAATATACACGAAAAGAAAAAAAAAATCTTATTTGACCTTCTCAAAATTTTCTTATGTGTTTAACAAAATGTTATTTTTTTCAAATGACTCCGCCTCACATTTTCGTCATTTTTTTAAAAAGAAATCTGAAGCTGTGCCCTAAAATCTGGTGAAGATATTTAGACGGATACTTTTCCCAAACATTTTTAAAAATTCTTTGGATTTTTATTGATTTTTGAATCTGCATTAAATTGCGATCCTTATATTAAAAAAAATAGATTTAACACGTCATTTTCAACAGATTAAATCCTGCAAATATTTGTTCTCAACCCGTCCATTCTGAAGTTATTGCGAATTAAAAAAAAAAGTTGTTATATCTTAACATGCTTAGCAGTTTTCGAAAGTAAGTCTCGATATCCAGCATTTATTAATTTGATTACTCAAATACTTTTTTCGGCACGGCCCATAAGATACAGGTAAATCTGACAGTCTTACTTACCTTACCAATTAAACCAATGCCGGTGTTGCCTCTGCTGTGCACAGATGTTGTCTCCATTGTAATCGGTCCACGGCTGTACCTCACCAGCCTCGCTGTATGCGGAGAGTCCGCATGTCGCCTTCTCCTTGATCAATCCACGTTGCTGGTTGCGTGCCTTTTTCTTCTTGTACCCGTCGGTTTGTTTTCGAGAACCATACAAACCGGACTGTCGTCCGACATTCTTATGACATGCCCAGCCCATCGTAGTCGATCGGTTTTAGCGATTTGTATGGGAGGTTCTCCCAGCAACTGATGCAATTCGTAGTTCATTCATCTCCTCCACATTCCATCTTCCATCTGCACTCCACCATAGACACAGCACATTCCGTTCAAAGACACCAAAGGCGCGTTGGTCCTCCACTTCCAATGTCCATGTTTCGTGGCCTTAGAGAACTACCGGTGTAATTAATGTCTTGTAGATGGTCAACTTTGTGGTTCAGCGAACTTTGTTCGATCTTAGCGTCCTCCGGAGTCCAAAGTAGGCATGATTGCCATCCATAATGCGCATTTGTATTTCTCTGCTGGTGTCGTTATCTGCGGTCACCAATGAGCCCAGATACACGAATTCATCTACTACCTTCATTTCATCACCGTCGATCTGAACTCGAGGTAGGAGGCTAACATTGTCTTCTCGAGAACCTCTTTCCTTCATGTATTTTGTTTTCAACACATTAATCACAAGCCCAATCCTACCAGCTTCAGCGTTAAGTCTGATGTACGTTTCCGCCATCGTCTTAAAGTTGCGTCGTCGTCGTCGGCGAAGCCAAATAGTTGGACAGACTTCCTGAAGATCGTGCCACTCGTGTCTATCCCAGCTCTTTGAATCGAAAGTGTCCCGGATACTCGGATGACACACATCACTGGATCCATCGTTGCTTTGACCAACCATGTTTCCGGAAATCCATGTTCGTGCATAATCTACCATAGCTGGTCTCGATCGATGGTATCATAAGCTGATTTGAAATCGATGAAAAGATGATGTGTGGGCACGTTATATTCGCGACATTTCTGCAGCACTTGCCGAATCGCGCAAATCTGGTCCGTAGTAGCGCGGGCATCCATGAATCCCGCTTGGTATTGCCCCACAAACTTCTTTGCAAAGACAATGACTTTGGTGACAGGCGGCGGCATAACATTTGGGAGAGCAACTTGTAGGCAGCGCTCAGTAGCGTGATCGCACGATTTTTTTTTACTTATTTATTTTCCGTCGACCTATTTCCTCACATGGTGACAATCACCGACGCCAGGGAGACGACTCCACCACCTGGACCCTACCTAACGACTCATGACTATGAACCGGGACCAACTGCTTTACTTCCCTTCCGAAGGAAGACGTGACCAAGATTTTTTCGCCTCAGAAAAACCACCGACGTCGACTGGGATTGAACCCAGACCCACTGGGGTGCCAGTAGCAGTCAAGCTTACCACTACACCACCGACGCCGGCGTGATCGCACGATTATTGCAGTAATTCAGCTTGTCACCCTTTTTATAGATGGGACACACTATTCCTTCCATCCAATCTTCCGGTACACATTCCTCCTCCCAAATCTTGGTATTTATCCAGTGAAGCGCCCCTGGCCAGTGCTTCACCACCGCATTTTCTGACAGTCAGGGATACCAAAAATGCTGCGTTTTGTACTCGAAAAAAGATAGGACCTCCCCGTTTATTTGATGCCAAAAAGCGCAGTAGCGATTTTCTGTGCTCCATAAATAATACATTTTAGTACTATTTTTAAGCTATTAGCTTGCTACAAAACCTTCTGGTATCAAAACAAACAAAGAGTCTCTACCTTTCCCCTGTACAAAAATCTTCAGTTATGGTGACTAACATTTGAAAAAGGTCTAAAATATAGAAAATACATAACGTACTCAATCAAGTTTTTGGTAATGCGGCTTGTACGTATATACAATATCGCTGATCGTTTCCAAATGTTAGTCACAACGTCTTGTTAGACTATTTTGTACGATAATTGAACGTAAAATAACGAAAAATCTATCTACAACAAGAAACAAAAAGGCATCAGAGTTGCCCATATTCTAAATTTGTTTTATTACGTCGATCAGTCTGACGGTATCATTTTGTTTTTTTTTTTACGATTGATAAAAGGGAAAGGCTGCCCATGTGTCTTCGCATAAATTAGGGTAGGGAACGGCTTAATCAGGGGTGATTGTTAGGAAATAGGTCTAAAACTCCTACATTTTTCAAATAATTTTACTTTTAATGATACGACCATTAGCTCTTGCTATCGGGCTTTTGATTCGAAATATAAATCATGATTGATTACCAATTTATTACTGTCATTTTGATGATTTAAAAAAAATTATCTAGAAAACCAGAAGTTTCCTACCTGCTGAAGAAGTTCGCCCAAATTTTGCCTTTGTGTATTTTGCATTCATTCTCGTTTACCGGGGGGAATCTCTTCATCAGCTCCTTCTCACATCTAGGCTGGTTGCCAGAATGTGATGTTTAACATTGAGTTAAATGTATTTCATATTTAGATGATCTGAAATCAATTTTTATTTCATGTTTCATCCAGTCATTTGAGGTTATGCTTCTCAATTAGCTCCAAAACATTAATTTAAAAGTTATAATTTCCGTGTGTCATGCTGTAGATATATAAAAGTGCAATTTGACTATTTTAGTTATGAAGATGTACGTTTCGTCAATTTAAGTCTGAATTTATTTATATGAAAAATTGGTTTATCATATATGTGTTTAATGTTTTTGAAATAGGACTTGTTTCCTCACGTATGCCACCCAAGCAACACAACATTCACATAATTGGTTAAAGTCACTTAATTTTGACTTGAAGGAGCTCACACAAGTAAATTTAACTGATTTGCAACAAGTTTGCTACAAGGACTTCTTGTTTTAAAATTATGTTTCATATATGTAGCAACACAACTCTGCCGTTTTTCAAGAAAAAAATATATTAAAGAAATGTCAAATGCCAACAGAATTAGTCATGTAGGTTTTTTTCGTGTCATGTTGGACCTCGAATGACCGTTTCTGTAATTTTAAGTAAGACTACCAACTATCAAATATGTATTTATATCTTATATATTTTTACCGCTCAGGCATTCAAATCCTAATTCCATCTGTATGATGCCTAAGTCCATGCCAGAACCATGCTAGTAAAATGAAAAATTGAATATTGTTGAAGCTGATTTCTTGTACGACCGAACATTATTTGCAGCGGTATATTTGCTAGAATTGTTATTAGCTAAGCGTTATCGAATATTCATCAAAATATAACAAATCTATTCAAATTAAACTATGTCCTCTATCACGTTGATAATAATTAAATGTTAAACTTTTGAGAAGAGTCTAATGATAATGGTCGAGTGGTAAGAAGACCGGTTTGGTAAGCTTGGCGTTCATGGTTCAATTCTGATTCATGGATGCCTTTTTGAAAACTGACAAAAAATTGTTTTACTGTAGCCTTAGCTTTTTTTGTTTATGATCATTGTCAAACTTAAATTTAGTTTCACAGGCTCCACTTTCTACGCTTTTCAATTCTACAATAGTACCCTACAAGGTTTTTATCACCGGAATGGTAGCATAATTATTCGTCACATTAAAGCACAAAGCATATAATGAAACATTTCGTGTTACTTATTATTATGTTGTCCATCATCTGTCACTATCACATGCAATAAAAAAATATATTTCGGAGCTGTCTGATATATCCCTAGGTTTATTTCTGGCTTGAAAGCCAATTCATTATAATTATTAACATGAGTAGCCATAATTGATATAAAATTATAGCATATAAGTATGTGCGACATGTGTTCTCGACCTCTTTTCCGACCGACCACCGAAGTGAACAGATGTAGTAGCCACAAGTTCGAATTTATTAAATTACCAATAAAGTTAATTAGTTTAGTAGTTATAATCAAAAGCGTGCTGTTATTTCCTCCAAGTCACAACAGTTAAACTTGGCGACGAGGATAAAAAGTTTAAAGTTTTTTACTAAAAATAGTGAAGTGTGTGCAGTCACGTGGTCGGTAAAGACATAACCTCAATTAAGCACGATGTCGACAGAAGCAGAAAACTCCACTGGTGCTAAGGTGAAGAAAGAAGATGGTGGCTCTGTAGTGATTCGAGCTGGTATGTTTGGTCAAATTGAACCATTCGTGTTAAGAGAGAATATAGAAGAGTATCTCAATCGTTTGGAGATGTTCTTTCTGGTTAACGACACGCCGGATGAAAAGAAAGTCCCCGTGCTAATCACAGTTGCTGGCCCTAGTCTGTATACGGTCGCGGTCAGACTATGTGCGCCTGAAGACCCTCGTACGAAATCGTATCAGGTTTTGGTTACTCTCTTAAAAAACATCTCGCCCCAACGACAAACGTCGTGGCAGAGAGGTACAAGTTTAGAAAGTGCGAACAGATTGCCTCCCAGTCGATCACCGAGTTCATCATAAATCTCAAGGCCATGGCCCAAACATGCAATTACGAGGCATTTTTAACCGATGCCCTTTCATGACCAGTTTGTCGCTGGAATTAGCGACCAGGGATTGCGGAAAAACTGCTTACCGAAGCAGATCTTACGTTTGAGAAGGCATGTTCAATTGCCAGAAGTTGGGAAGCCGCATTGTCGCAAAACAAAGAAATGTCAAGTCAGTCGTCTCCGAAATTGGCAGTATTTCAAAGAGAAGGAGGAAAAAAGCAAAACAGCAAACCGTACCAACAAGAAAAGGAGCAACGGAAAACGGCTAGTCGTCCACCGTCGAAGCCCATCAAGCCATGCTATCGGTGCAGTCGCCAGCATGACCCAGCTACGTGCCCAACTCGCAATTGGACTTGCTATACCTGTGGCAAGCAAGGCCATGTATCGACAAGTTGTCTGTCGAAAAATCGCCCTACGAAGAAACCAAGTGGAAATAATCGTGTAGCAGAAATGTCAGATGCAGTGGAAGTACTCCGTCTAAATCTCTTGGCCATAATCGATGAGCCAAATGAATCAGTCGCAAGCGAGTCATTTTCGAGAAGCCGGAGTTCGGAAAACAGCAGTCTATCTATCTTGGAGCCGAGCATCAGTAATCTACCCTCTTCAAGTAACGGTAGTTCGAGGTCATTGAACCAGGTCAATTCTCCAGCATTCGTGTCCCTGGACTGTGAAGGTCACCGTCTAGAATTCGAAGCTTATTGCGGTGCTTGCAGAAGCGTAATCTCGTCCGATACGTATCAAAAGTTTTTCTCGCATTGCCCAGTAGTTCCTACTTCTCAAGAATTTATTTCAGTTTCAGGTCAACGGATTCAACCGGACGGTATCGTTACTGTACGTGTCATTGCACCTTCAGGAATCCACGGCAGGTTAAGCTTGATCGTGATTCCCACGGACAAGGAAATTAATCCGTTACTTGGTCGTGACTGTTTGGATTGGATGTACCCGGATTGGAGGAAAGTGTTTTCAGTTGAGTCCGTAAGTAGTTTAGAACCATCGTTTGAGACAGAGATCCAAACGCGATTTTCGAATGTAGTATCCGACACTGATAGAGGCGCGATTACCGGTTATTCAGCGGATATTGTCCTGAAACCGAACGCTACGCTGGTATTTCACAAGGCATACACAGTTCCGTTTCTTCTTCGCGACAAAGTTGAGAAAAGTTTAGAACAGTTAGTCGTCGAAGGCATTTTGATTTCTGTGCGATCATCTTCTTGGGCAAGTCCAATCGTGGTTGTTCCAAAGAAAGATGGATCATTGCGTATTTGTTTGGACGGTAAAGCCACGTTAAATCGTTACATTACCGCTGACCATTATCCCCTACCCAGAATCGATGATATTTTGGCTAAGGTGGCTACATGGAAAAGTTTCTGTAAGATAGATTTATCAGGAGCCTACTTACGGGTCCAGCTGTCTGAGCGTCACAGAATATTTGTACTATAAATACCCATAAAGGTCTATTTCGTTATACGAGGATGCCTTTCGGGATAACATCCGCCCCCGCAATCTTCCAATCTATAATTGATCAGATTCTGGTCAATTCCCCAGGAATAGCGTACTTGGATGACATTATTGTTGGTGGAGCAACCGTGGAGGATTGCAGGAAGAACCTTTACCTCGTTCTTGGGAAGCTTAACGATCATAACGTTAAGATTAATTTTAAAAAATCCAGTTTTTTTCAATCTGAAATTGAATATTTGGGTTACACCATCACGTCTGAAGGTATACGACCTAGCGAGTCTAAGGTAAAGGCGATAGTTGACGCCCCCGCACCTGAAAATGTAACACAACTCCAAGCATATCTGGGTCTACTCAATTATTATCATAGATTCCTTCCGAATCTATCGATAGAACTACGTCCCCTCTATAATCTACTCCGTAAAAATAGTCGTTTTATTTGGACTCCTGACTGCCGTCAAGCATTTGAGAGTACCAAGTCTTTATTGCTTCAGAATGATCTTCTCGAACCGTTTGACCCGGATAAGCCGATTATTCTTGCTGTTGATGCCAGTCCATATGGTGTCGGCGCGGTTTTATCGCATCTAGTCGATAATGTTGAGAAACCCGTCTGTTTCGCATCATCGACTCTAACACCTGCCCAGGTGAATTATGCCCAAGTGCATAAAGAGGCATTAGCTGTTATGTTTGGAATTTCAAAGTTCCATAAGTACTTATACGGGGCCAAATTTACATTGATTACGGATAATAGTGGGATTAAAGAAATCTTTAATCCGTCCAAGGGAACTTCAGCCATCGCAGCCGCCCGACTACAGCGGTGGTCTCTAATTGTTGCTGGTTACAATTATGTTATCGAGCATCGTCCAGGCCGACTGATGAATCATGCTGATGCACTCTCACGCCTTCCTTTGCCTGATAAAACTGGCATAGAGCATGTTAGTCTCGGAATCAAAGTTCTATCCGGTGCCCCCAGTGTTGTAAATCTAGAAATAATACGAAAAAATCAGCAATGTGATCCAATTTTGTCAAAACTTTTTGAAACTGTAAAATTAGGTTGGACACACTGTGTTGATCCAAGTTTGAAACCGTATTTGAATTTAAGTTCTCACTTTGGAATCGACGAGAACGTTTTGTATTTTGACGATAGGGTTGTTGTCCCAGATAACCTTAAGTCGACTATTATCAATCAGCTGCATTCCAACCATGATGGGGTTGTCCGTATGAAAATGCTGGGTCGCATGTATGTTTGGTGGAAGAATTTCGATGCAGATTTGAATAATTTCATCAAACATTGTGAAGTATGTCAGCAACGCCAAGCCGTTCCACAGGAAAAAGTCAAAAGCACTTGGCAAAAATGTGACCGTCCTTTTCAACGGGTCCACATGGACTTATTTTATTTTGAAGGTATTACTGCTTTAATTATAGTAGATGCCTATTCTAAATTTATTGACGTACGCGCAATTAAGTCAAGTAACAGTATGCAAATAATTGAGCAAGTTGAATCATTTTTTGCATACTTCGGAATTGCTGAGGAGGTGGTTACGGATAACGGCCCTCCTTTCAATTCAGAATATTACATTGCGTTTTTGGAAGCGAATGGTGTTAAAGTTTTAAAATCACCACCCTACCACCCCAATCGAACGGGTTGGCCGAGAGGGGTGTAAGAACAGTCAAAGATGTTCTAAAAAAGTATTTGCTTGACGAAAAATGTAAACCGTTGTCTCTTGAGCGTAAGATTAACCGGTTTTAATCAACTACCGGAACACCCCATCGACGACAACAAACCAAACACCTTCGTCAATGCTTTTCAAATATATTCCCCGAACGTTGATCAATATTGTCAATCCGCGAAAGGTTGAAATTGAGAGTACTCACCCTAAACCTGATGTTAAACCAAAACAGCCAATGGCACAAGAATTCGTTGAACCGTTGAAATCCACGGTAAAGTATAACGTCGGTGACAAAGTACTCTATCGGAATCACTTTAAAGAACTCGTTCGTTGGATACCTGCAATCATACTACAAAAAATAAGTCCATTAACTTACCTGATAAGTATTGATGGGAACGGGCGACTGATTCATGTGAATCAAATTCGTTTCTCAAATCTGTCTGATGAATTCCATCCTTCAATACCGGTCGTACAATCCCAATCCAGTCAGGTCGGCTTACCTAGCGACAACAATCCAGTCAGCCAACCAGTATCGCCATCTGCCGGTGGTAGTCAAGACCACACAACAACCGTTCAACAAAACCAACCAACATCAAAAAATAAGAAGAAGAAATCGAGTAAACGTCGACGTAGTGAGTCGAAATCACCGAAGTACGTCGATCAAATCGACTTAAGGGTCAGCCAAGACTTAAGTATAAAGGCTGGTTTACAGTTCGGAAAAAGCGTCACGGGATTTGGGCGCCTGTGTGTTTTAAATGGAGCCCGGGATTTGAATTCCCGTGGCGGGAATTAAGTCTACACAAAAATTATAGTTTTCCTGGAAGTGTAAACCCATTCGCGGGATTTACTCCGGAACTAAAATTCATCTCTACCACTTCTTCTTTGGCGGGAACAAATCATTCCGATTTGTTTCCGGGCGGATTTTGAGAGTTTGAACTCGAACAGGGAAATATGTTAAAATGTCAGAAAAAGGCCGAGTTCGGAAAGATTTTTTTTCGATTTTGATTTGCTCGAAGACTTTGATAGGTTTGTCAGTTAAGGTAAATTGAGAGAACAGCTAACCCAGAATGAAATATTGGACTAAGAAAATATAGAGTTCGTTAAAAAAAAACGAGTAGCAAAAACGACCAAACGGAACAAGGAGATTGACATTAAAGTTGCTCTTTGCCATGAAATTTTAAAACAGTTAAAGATGCTATTTGCTAGCAAATAAGTTGTACTATTATGTCGTCCCTGAATAAATTCATCAATGTCCAGGAGTGCCGGAAGTACTGAGGGAGATACGACAACATCGTAAAAATAAACTTATATAAAATAATTCGTAAATTTCTATCATTTATTTTGATAAAGCAAAACTCAATGCTTCCTGCAGGGAAAAACTTACACGAGCGTAAACAATACGCCAAAATCTGAGACACAAAACTTTGCTTGTCACTTAGTGTGGAGAAATGTGGAGAAACGCAATAGTACTCAACGATAATTAATGCTTCGCTGTTGAGCGGCAGCTATGGCATCACTGTTGCTTTTTAGAGAGCCCATGTTTCCTCTCTTCTTTTTTAACCATGGATATAGCGCACCGGTAACGCAGTGCCTGCTGTCTCTTACTTTTGTTTGTTTTTAAACGAAACATCCCGTTTGTCGTCACAGAAGCTTTGTCTAACATTTCCGTGAGAGTTTTGAATTTGTTTTCGTAAAGAAGATTTCATGCGTTTCGTAAACATGGATTTTGTACATAGAACAAATGTATCATATTGATTTTTATCTGGTGAGATGCTATCATTACACCTTTTTGTAAAATTCACGAAATGAATTTCGTGAAGACCAGCCAATCGCTGTTTCTCTTTTATCGTACACATGCAAAACGGTGTTGCTCCTGGGAAAGGCGGGAATAACTTATCTATCCCAAATTAAAAATTAAAGCGCTGTCAAGAGCTAGAAGTTCATGCACATTAATCAAGCATCTTCTCACGAGTCACCATGGCCTAGTGAGATCAACCTCGGATTCAGTATCAGCAGTTTTCATAAATTCAGATTCGAATCCCATATCAGAAACCTTAAAAAAACGCTTGACAACTCCACGTGGTTGCGCTTTTTTGTCGATTATATTTCGAGTCAATAAATTAGATCTGTCAGTCCTTCATGCAACCATCAGAGAGACGTGTCTTTTTAATGTGTGACAAAATATTCGTAGCTCTTTGGATTGTTTGCGTACAATGCATGAATGTTCTTTCTGTGTCAACAAAAGCTTCGTGCTTTTGGCAGTTGCGCGTGTGCCATTAATTAAAAATGTATCTTTATTAAAAGAACAAATCAGTTTTGTTGCAGAAAACAACGAATGAATTTGTATGTATTTTACATTCGATTTCGTAATATAAAATAAAATTAACTTTCAGTGTACCAATCTAAAGGTCAATGACAAACTAAAATTTTGGTCGTATACGTCTGTCGCATAACCTGCTAGTAGACGAATTTGTGATCATAGTAATCAGCATGTTTTGGTTGATTGTATTCGAGAGCGGATGGGTAAAACGAAGGAGCGGTTTGAGGAAATTTACGTTTGCAGCAAATCGTAAGCTGGTCTATTTCATTTTGCCTTCGCATACATGCACGGAATCGCACTCATACAATATGATTAGCTTTACAGATTGCGGAGCTGAAGAAAACAAATTCATGATCGGAAAGCAATCCAAATACTTTTAATAAGCCCCAGCAATTGGGAACTTTATTCTCTGGCTATGAAGTTTTCTGAGTCTAATGCTCGTTTCTGAATGTATTTACCAATGAATTAGAAGTAAGCAGAAGTATTACCGTCTAAATATTAGCAGTTCTAATTATAGATTACACACAACTTCATCAAATGTCGCAGGTGCTAAATAAACTGCTTAATCCCTTTTTTTAATTCGCAAAAACTTGAGAACGGTAAGGTTTTGGAAAATATTCTACAAGTTGATTTGTTGAAAATGGCGCCTAAAATATATTGTTTGTATTGTATAACCAAAATCAGTTCAATTCACCGAATTTATTAAAAAAGTTTGAAAAAAGTATCACACAGACAATTAATATATTAATTTTAACAGGCACATGATATTTACCCTCGTTTAATTTCAAGCCAAAAAAGGCGTCAACAACGAAATTGTATGCATTCTTTCATACAACAGGCTAGATTCAGGCGTTATCTGGCCTAAATTAACATGCAATATCCTATTATTTTCTATCAAATCTAGCATCCCCTTTATATGCATTAGATAAAGCAGAAAATTAAATGTTTTTTCTATTTGTGCTCAAAACCTCCCACCAATTCTTAATGCATAACTTCTTTTAAGGCATAGCTTTCTTTTAAAAAAAATACGAGCTAATTTAAACTTTCAGATTCACAAAACGTAAATCATTCTTGAATGGCAACTATATTTTACATACTACTATATGACTTTGTATGTATATTTTCAATGCTGTATTATATGTCATCTTAATCTTCGGACGTTTGCATTCCGGTTAATTACAACCCAAATAGCCTTATCGTCTAAGCTTTCAGGTTCGCAGTTGGAATTCTTATTATCATTCTTATATTTATTCACTATATTATTTGTCATTATAATTTTCATTCACTATATTTCTATTGATTATAATATTAATTCACTATATTTTATACATTACTATATGACATTAAATATATATTGGGAAGGAAGGGAGCATCAGGGTATCACTCAATTTGGAATTGGACAATGGAGTGGTATGACAACCGGCGTCTAGGAGGGAACAAACAGTATCATTTTCCTTACCCTACCGATTCGATTGTGATTCTGTGAATTCTACTCCAACAATTGCAGTGAGAGTGACGCGCCCTTCTTAACAAGCCATCCCGTAGATAGCTTAATGAGTATTGCAAATAGGGTTATTCGATTTGTTGGATCGTATCGTTGGAAGGAGATTCTTATGTTCCCGCGGGTTTCGCGTAAGTGTCTCTACTCATTGGTCCGCCCCACCGTTTTTGGCCCTTCATACAACGTTACTGTAAATGCAACCCGGTAACTCAATTTGATCTTGCTATTAAGTGGAGCTGCATACATGACAAGGTCTTAAAAGGGATGGTGGCTACCTTACATACATACATACATACAATAAATTTTCTATAACTTTGTTTAAAACGATCAAATTGCATCTGATAAAACATTGCAAAGTTACGAATTTAGGAAAATCAAAAATGGTCGAAATTTTGCATACGCCCTTATGAAAAGTTAGTCTTACATATTTTACAGTTTTCTTTTTCTCATTGACATCTTGGCCATCTTATACAGAACTCAATACATTTGAAACAAACATCACATTGATACTTGCGTTTGAAGCTAGAAATGCTCTTGTCCATCATAAGTTAGCCTATTGTCTCCTCAATGGCACATAGACACCTCTCACGACGGTACTTTTAAATTATCACCTACCATCTGTTGAACTGTTGAACATTTAATTCACCTATTAAACAATTATATTTTAAGGTTTTTGAGAAAATATAAGAGTGAGTTCATATTTGTGTACAACATTGATACTTTACTAGACTATAAATCTAACATTAAAGGTGCCACAATAGCCCAGCAAAGACAAAACCGACTCCCATGTGAATAAATCACTAATGAATCAGCCTTATTCGTGCTAACAAAGTTCATTATTTAAAAATAGAAGTATAATACACATGCAGGTAGGTAGCCCAACATGAAGTTATACTCAACAAGTCCTGGTTGGAATTGCTTTTCGTATCCAAGCTTCATGTTGCTTACTACCTGTGTACCACCAACTTATAGTCAACCCAGCCGACTCCGGTTGGTCCCGGAAAGGTGCTAAAAGTTGTCACTTACAGAGCATATCGTTTCAAGATTGTTTATTGGCCGGAAATTCCCATGTAAGTGGTCGTTTTTCTTCGTCTCATTGCACCCTACCGACAAGCACCACAACCGGCATGAGACCTACAAAAGGCCTCCTCCACTCAAAGAGCGACGATTTCATCGGAAAGTGTTAAAAGATGTTACGAGGAGATGATAACCGGCGGCTTGGGGGTGGAGGCGAGTGGATGGCAATATGTTGTGCCTTCACAATAACTTAGTGCTGACAAAAATGACAGAACAGTAAAATGTGTCAGCTCCGAACCGTACTTCCTCGCTTCTTCTTGCTGTTGGTTTTCAACCCGTATAGCTTTTTGGGTTTGCCGTGGACATGAAATCGACTAGGTAGGCTCAGAGAGGACTCTTTTGTGTATACGAAATGTTCCAATAAAATTTCGTTCCATTTTCCGAACAAACATCTCCTATTGAATTTGACTTGTATGTTATGTTTTCCAGCCGGAAAATGTTGCCGTCTCACCCATCATCATAAGAGGAATCATTGTTTAGACCGGTGATGGTGTGTTAAGAGCAGATCGTATGTGGACCTGTATAATTTTGGAAGGATGAAGTTTCAAACAAGAGATGTTAGTTTCGAGGCCGTTGTTGTAAGATTTATAGAGCTTTGAGTTGATACGGTGATTTCCGTCGTGGAATACAATTCGAAGTTGCCGTGTGGATGACAGCTTAGTGAAAAAATTTAGCTATATAGACTTCTGAAAACTTAGGTGGTGATTGATGTCTCATGGGCCTGTTTTTATTTTTTGATTGGTTTAGCTTATATTATGATTAAAAATTGCTATGAAACGCTGTAAACTAACTATTAAGGTGAAATCAATGAAATATAATTTATAATTTTTCGTTTTGTGTGTGTGTGTGTGTGTGTGTGTGTGTGTGTGTGTGTGTGTGTGTGTGTGTGTGTGTGTGAATTCGATTTTCCGGAGTGTTTCTTTGATGCATTCTTATACGTCATGCGTTATACGTCATTTTTTATGTTTTTGGTTTTTAGTGTTTTTGTTTGCTCTCTAAACGTGTTACTTACTTAACAAGTACAGCAGCATTTTGGCGGGTCGTGTTCAAAATCGCCTACACGCTAAGACAAGAATACGAAAGAGTCAGTAAAACATACCGAAAGCCGCACAAAAGTGCACATTAGAGCATTTCTCTGCCAAATGAGCAAATGACTGCACTCGACCCTCTCCGATTTGGATGAAACTTTGCACATGTCTTAAAAATTGGTGACGAAGGATTTTCCGCCGGTTAAGGGAATTTTTTGACTCAAGACAAATTTTTCAAAAGGGCGTATGTGTTTTGTCATGCGTATTTTTCAAAAAATCATAACTCGAAAACCGTTGGTTGTAATAAAATTTCGTCTGAGAAGAAGTTGTAGTTAACTAATTTGGCTTTGTGAAAAAAATATGTACACTGTAAAACAAAATGTTTTCTTCAAAAAACTCAAAAATTAAACTTAAAAATCAATTAGCAAATCTATCCAATGTACGATTTTTATAATTTTTTTTTTCAAAAAGATTTTAAGTCATAAGAAAGAGAATAAAAGTTGTTTTACGATGGAGCAACTTAAGATAAAAAAGTTCTTAGAAGTAAGAAAAATTTAAGTTTTTTCTAATTTGTTGTTTTTGCATAAATAACCATATTTTAATAATATAATACGATTTTTCTAGTAATTTTCAACAAAAATGCTCTTGGTGAGCAACATTCTAAATGTATCCGTTTTCGAGATAATTTGAAATTAATGTCGAAAAAATGGCTTTTCCCATGAAAATATCCCTTTTTCAAAAGTTAGTCGTGATTGTCCATCTGCAAAAGTATTCTTTTCAAATTGTACATAAAATTTTCTACAATACACCTTTTATTACCGAGAATACTAGACAAACTGATTCCTGATATTTACTGTAGGTAACACGACAAAATTTGCTGCTTTTACTTACAGTTTATTAGGAAGGTCCATTAATTACGTCACGCAGTAGGAGGAGGGGGTTTGAGAAAACGTGACGATCCATACAAAAAATTTGAAGGTCCATACACAAAACGTGACAAGGGGGGCAGGGGTTAGAAAGGCAATTTTTGCGTGACGTAATTAATGGACGTTCCCTCATGAAAACCTAACCCGAAACAAAAATAATTAGTATTCATGTTAGTGTTCAAGCGTATTTTGTTCAGGTAGAAACAGATTGTATTTAATTTGTTAAACTGTTTATACCAGTAAGAATACAATTGTTACGCCCATTTATACCTATTCATGCATTGCCTTTGGTGTTGACAGAAAATATAATGTACATGCATACCCCTGCACATACCAATATTTCAAACAGTACCTAAAGTGCGTACCTAGTACGTATAAAAAGGATTACATTACAAAGTCATGACATCAGTTTAACAGTGTCTTTCATAAGTAGCGTAAAGTGTAAAACGATTTGAAATGGAACTCGAAACAAAGCATTGTTGTAAACCTTTTCGTGAAATCGGGAGACGGTGTTCGCCTAAACATAGAAATTTAACTGACAAGTTAATTGAAAAACTTTTATCCATGCAGTGTACGGTCCATTTGGACACGTCATTAAGAATTTGTGATTCATGTCGGTTATATTCGTATCGTCGTAATCCTGTCGAAAGAGTGGAGCAACCAGAAAACGGTGGACATGACGAAGCACGAATGACAATGACGAAGGAAATACCATCGGCAGCTTCAATTACCTCGGCATCTTCTCAGCACAGTGACCTACCGGATTATTCCAGGATACACAACATTGAGTTATTCAATAATGGTATTGCAGGAATAAATGTGTCTCCGATATCCATTAAAGAATTTAAAAACGATAAATACCGTGGGCAAAAATTTGCCGAAATTGTAGCAGGTATTAGAAAATATCTATTCAGCTTACCACCACAAGAAGAAGTCGAAGAGTTAGCTACATTGACAACAAAGGTTGTGGAATATGATGAAATTATTTCCAAATTGAAAGAAAAATTCATAGAACCAGATTGTTCGAGAATAGATAAAATACGTATATTAACAGTTTTGACTAATTCGTGGACGATTCAGCAGATAACGAGCAAATTAGAAACAAACAAATACCTTGCATTACAAGCAAAAGAATTGGTTTGGTTTTACAACAAAAGTTTTGTTGTAATATCAGAAGTTCTAAGACATGATACAATTGCGGTACAAGTATTTATTTCTAAATTACTAACGTATTTAAATCAACTAATGAATATAAAAAAGGCCATTTTTATGTCTGATGGGGCTGCTTCCCAATACAAAAATAGAAAAAAATTTGCAAGCCTCTGCAAGTTTAAAGAGAAATACAACATTGATTCTGAGTGGCATTTTTTCGCAACTTCACATGGTAAGGGACCATGTGATGCAATTGGCGGCACATTAATGGCAACAAGAGCAAGCTTGGCGAAACAACATGAACATCCAATAACAAGTGCGAAAACTTTGTATGATTGGGCTATTAACAAAAATCAAGAAAATTTCACAAAAATATCATTTTGCTATGTTTCACAAGAAGAATATCAAGAGTCTAGCTGCAGAATGGGATGGTAGTTATCAGCAAACATAAATGATTCCTGGTACACAAAAATATCACTCCTTCATTCCAGTTGCAGATAACAAAATCGCTGCGAAAATATTTTCAACTGACGAAATACTGAGTTTTCATAATATTTATAGGAATGTTAGGAAATAGTGTTTGTAAAAATGTGAATACAATTTTATTTTTAAATAGTAGAAAAAATAAATAAATCATTTATAAACCAAAAAAACTTAAAATTTTTATTTGGTAATTAAGATTCGTTAATTTCGTTAATTAAGAAGATGTTCAATCTTCTTGGTGTCAAAACGATAGTTGTTGAAAATTTTATGTACAATTTGAAAAGAATACTTTTGCAGATGGACAATCACGACTAACTTTTGAAAAAGGGATATTTTCATGGAAAAGCCATTTTTTCGAGATTACTTTCAAATTATCTCGAAAACGGGTACATATAGAATGTTGCTCACCAAGAGCATTTTTGTTGAAAATTACTAGAAAAATCGTATTATATTATTAAAATATGGTTATTTATGCAAAAACAACAAATTGGAAAAAACTTGAATTTTTCTTACTTCTAAGAACTTTTTTATCTTAAGTTGCTCCATCGTAAAACAACTTTTATTCTCTTTCTTATGACTTAAAGTCCTTTTGGAAAATAATTATAAAAATCGTACGTAGGACAGATTTGCTAATTGATTTTTAAGTTTAATTTTTGATTTTCTTGAAGAAATTTTTTTTTTTTACGGTGTACATTTTTTTTCATAAAGTCAAAATAATTAACTACAACTTCTTCTCAGACGCAATTTAATTACAACGAACGGTTTTCGAGTTATGATTTTTTGAAAAATACGCATGACAAAACACATACGCCCTTTTGAAAAAAATGTCTTGGGTCAAAAAATTCCCTTAACCCGCGGAAAATCCATCATCACCAATTCCGAAGACATGTGCAAAGTTTCATCCAAATCGGAGAGGGTCGTGCAAGATTTTGACTTTTTCCGGCTGATTTCATCTGGAAACGCTCCAACAGAAATGATCGGTAAACATGGATTACCGAAATTTCGGTAATGTTAGAGAGACGGAAAAAACCTTAATAACCACTTGTTTTTTTAACGGCTTTTTTTACCGACCTTGCTAGCAAAGCGTTTCCAGTCGAAATGACTTACCGACCAACTTCGAGTATCTCCGATTTTATTGAAAATTTGTACACACAGTACAATTTGATGCAAAAAATTGTTGGACTCAAGAGTCAATTTTAAAAAGGGCGTAAGCATTTTGAATGGCACTTCAACTAATAATTTGTACCTCGAATTCCTTTGGTTGTACAAAAAAACTGTCTAAGAACAGGTTGTGGCCCTATGTGTGAAAGTGGTAAAAAAAATATACACTGAAAACAAAAATAAATTCAGTCAACATTAATATCTGAATATCTCAAAAAACAATTTTTTGATTTTTTTATTTTCTGACTGTAAAAACTTGAAGTTATTAACGAAGACTCCAGGAAGGAGAAATGTCACACAAAAACGTGTCTAGAACATAAACTTTTAGTGTATTTATCAACGCATTCTGATGAAAAAGTCTGATTTTTGAAATATTTTAAAAACCTTAGCTCTTTATGATGATCTTTGTAAGAGCATTCGGTCTCGAGATATTTCCGATTTAATTTTATCATATTCGAATAGTATTCTAAAATACAACCTTTTCATAAATGATTCGCTATCTTCAGTAACCACAAAACATTTTTTGAAATGTTTGTTGAGTTTCCTACAACTTGCTCTCTTAAACAGCAAGACAATTGGATGAACGGTTCAAAAGATATGGGGTAAAATATTTCAAACACCATTTTTAAAATTTTCGTTTAACATATGCCTAATTTGCTGCTTATTGTATACTTTGTACATTGTGTGTAAGAACTTGAAGCTCTAACGTCAGTTTTGGAGAAAACATCAGGCTCTCCACCCTAAAGTGAAAAAAGTGTCTCTAAGATCAACTTTTAAAGCATTTTTTAAATCTCAACTATTTGCCAAAATAAACGTGTTTCGATGTTGCAGTATATTTCCAGCACAAAATACGGCCTTTTCATAAATTATTTGCATTTGTTATTGGTTGTTCATATCATTTAGCTATACTTGCGTTTCTTGCCATTCGTTTTAATGTGCCACAAATTGCATCGCACGGCCCCTAGCCATGGGAAGTAGCGAAAAAATGCCATTCAGCATCTACGCTGTATTTTGATTTGAATTTACAAAGGCTGGCTTAAGTGTTCCTATTTTTATATTGGGATGCAGCTCCATCAGACATAAATATCGCTTTCTTCAACTGCATTAGTTTGTTTTTCGAAAAGCTCAATAATTTTGAAATAAATACCTTAATCGCCCATGTTGTGTCATGTTCAAGCACTTCCGGTATAACGATAAAGCTAACATTCTTAAGCGCTCCTGATTCGACATAGTAAATAACAAAGGGATGAATTGTAACTACTGTGAACGGCATCTTGCAGAACAAATGTATAATTTTCGGAAAAATCTATGATAACTTTGCCATTGCTTAAATTATTTTTGGTATGTCTGAAAAATGAGGCGCTAATTCCCGTAAATACTAAAATTTTAAGAAATGCACTAAAAGTTAATGTTCTAGAAACTTTTTTCTCTGATATTCTTACAGTCTTACAGTCAAAAACTAAAAAAATCAAAAAAAAATATTTGAGGTATTTAAATTTTCATGTTTATTGCGATTTTTTCCGATTTTTTTTTCTCAGTGTTTATTTTTTTTACAATCTTCACACATAGGGTCACAATTTTTTTGTACAACCAAAGGTTTTCGACAGTTTTTTTGTACAACCAAAGGTTTTCGAACTACAAATTATTAATTGAACTGCTATTCAAAATGCCTACGCCCTTTTTAAAACTGACTCCTGAGTCACAAAAACTTATGTTAGCGCGGAAAATGCTTAGTCTCCTGAGCCAAACGCGTATGCAAAGTTTCATTTTAATCAAAAAATATCGAAAATAATTTTCCACATTCCAGATCATTTCGGCTGTAGGAAAAAGGAAACAAGCAAGCAAACAACCAGGACATTTGGTTTTCTATTCAGGTGAGCCCTCTGTCGGTCCGAAGCCAAGCTGAAACTCAACATTTAGCCCTTCTCTATCCAGGTGTCGGTTCGATACAAATTTCTACGCCTACACCCAAAGTAGCTGTAACTGTGTAGTGTATTTCCAGAAGAAACGTTACAGAGCCAATGAGTATTGGATTAACTAGACATAATATAAGTCATTGATTGCGATGAAGCATAAGACAGGCCAACTTCTGCCAAGTTCAACATATCCCGAAAGACCATCCCAGTCGAAGTGGAAAAATCCCGGCAGGCACATTATTCTGAAGAATAGAGCTCACGCTTTTGATCTTCTCGCAATAGTCCTATTGACTTTCCATTCCGTATACGCATCCCTTGAAAAACTTGAACAACGGAATTGACTGCCACTCACAGCAGCTACCCGTGCAAAAGAAGACTTAATCTCTGTAATGAGCACCACTTTTACGACGTTACGTTACGTACGTTCTGGTATAATTCAATCCCTGCTCTCGTCCGTCCAAAGAAACAGAGGCAGCCGGCAGCGGTTTCATCTTCGAAGCGATTCCGTCGTCCCTTCCGCCTTGGTGGTATTTAACCTTTTAATTCTTGTTTATTGATATTAGATAATAGTCCCTTTTTTGTTCTGCTCCAAACGTTAGGTCTCACCGGCATCCAACCTCACACTGCGTCGCCTCCAACAACAACAACAACAACCGCTCAGCTGTGTGGGTATCGCAAGGATTCGTCCTTTCGTACACTAGTCTATTGGCTGTAGTCTACTCACCATCCCCCCAGCCGACCGAATCTCTTGTTTGGCGTGTTTATTTCTACGGCAGACAAGGGAACAATCCAGAGCCGAGTGTTTGGTTTTCTGCTCTGTTTCTGGCTTTATTGCGTAAAAAACCAAAGAAGGATGAAGTGGCTGATGCTGTGTGCATACGCTCTCTTAAGGTGGAATTACATTTGTGGCGCCTCGAGACGACTTGATTATAGAATTTTAAAAAGTATCATGCAATTCTGGAAGTATTGCTCTTAAATCTAGTAAACAAGTGGCTTTTGAGTTATGGTGCTTGTCGCTTGCCACGAACTGCGTCAATGTAAAGCCGCCTTTATACTCAGACAGAACTCTAGACCTGGGATGGTGTGCTCTGTTTACGCTGAGGGTGAGTGGCTAAAGAAGGGGACGACAATGGACGCTGCTGATGGAGGTCGTTAGATGACTTCAAGCGATTCACTTGTAGCAGGAGAAGAAGTCGTATGCCCAGTGAAGCGTTTAACAGTGGAGTGGGATTGGGAGACTAAGATGGAAAGAGATGAACAACAGCTTGACAGAGGGGGGATATTCGTACCGGGCGATCTACCTATCAGAAATTGTTGGTATTTGCCAGTGAAAATAACCACTTCTTTGAAGTTATTTTGATGACAAGAATTTAATGATCCATTTATTACAAATTTCAAAATGCCTTGAATAAGGGAAAAAATCAGTGAGCAAAACTTCGGGTGTATTGAAATCCCTCAAGGATACAAGTAGTAGGATACAAGCATGTCACAAAAACCAATTTAGTCTCATTAGACACACAGCAACCAGATAATCACGGTGTCAGGAATCACCACCCACTATTGTTAAACGGGGGATTAATTATTTTCCAGTATGTTATAAAAAGTTGTAACATGATAAACGAGAGGATTCAATTGTTAAGAGTTATGTTGCATTCTAAATTAAGTGAAGATACGTTCACTTCATCCCACGATTCGACCTTTTACTTTCTGTTTCATGTACGCTTCCCGTAGAAGCTCTGATGTTCTACTATCGAATGAACTGTTAAAGATGCTTAGCAAGACTCTATTTTGACCTCCCCGTATTTTGTTCCTTTATGTCTGAGTACATGATGGCCACTCAGAAAGATAAATTCTACGTAAAAGGATACCAGGTGAAAATATTTATTCGTAGACTGCCAATTTGTTTACCCCGGAGAAGCGGTATCTGCGATTAATTACTGGATACTTTTACCAAACGAGTAAACTTGATGAGAAATTTCTCTGTATGAGAGCGAACGAGAATTAAAAATTAAACAAAATTTGGCACATTTTATTGGGTATTGATTGAAAAAAATCAGAAAAGTATCTCATGAATGTCACCAGCAAATAAGAATCATTCAATGGTGTTAATTTGTTATTACTGTATACATTCATCCGACATAAAGGGCATCTTCAGCTGTGGTCTATTTTTGGAATAACTTTATCTTGAATTGCATTAGCAAAACTCTAATGGGACCAGCTAAAATAGACCAACTTTGCGTTCCCCACACCGGTGTTGTATTTCTTCTTGTTAAACCCGCCAACACCTGTCATCCTGTCAATCATTCAACATCAAAGATCAGAAGTCTTTTTTTTCAGATATTGCACATTGTTTGCAAATTTTTTTCCATGCATTGGTTTTCCAAATAATTTCTACTGCCAGTACTGCGTCGTTAACATAAAACGAGGAATACTTGCTCTTTCGTTTGTTTGAAGGTGAGTCTGTGAATGCATGCATTTCATTTAAACGATATAAGATAATGCTGATTTGTAATTTTGCATAGGAAAAACAAGGCTCAAAACGGAAAGGGTCACGTCCTGGAAGACGCCAGGAATTCAGGAAACTTCTAGCGATTTTTTGAGCATTCTCATAAGTTTAGGAAACATTCCAAGAATTTTTCCATAAGTTGAGGGAGCATCCTAGAATTTAAGGGATCTTCTCAGAAGCTCGACAAACTTTCCAATAGTTCAGGGAAAATCCCAGAAGCTCAGAGTATTTATGTTTTAAGAAGAACTTAAAATTCTTACTACTCGGTAATTTTTCGCAGCAAACCATGCAAGATTAAAAATATCTCCTACTTTTTTAATTATTAACTAGATTAACTAGAAAATGACAAGAAAAATTTGCATTTTCCACTTCATTCCAACTACCTTTATTGCTTATCTTGTCAAGATAAGCAATAAAGGAAGTTGGAATTAAATGGAAACTACTAATCTTTCTTTCCATTTTCTAGTTATAAATAATCCACTGAACAGCTCAAACTTTCCAAAATAAATCCTAGAGGGTTTGAGCTGTTTAGTGGAATACCTGTAACTAGAAATTAGAAGAAAAATTAGTATCTTCCATTTAATTCCAACTACCTTTACTTATCTTCGACAGATACGCGTATTTCGTCTACAATGTGCAGACTTCTTCAGTGTCTCGTACTTAAGTCGAGTTATAAGTACGAGACACTGAAGAAGTCTGCACATTGTAGACGAAATACACGTATCTGTCGAAGATAAGCAAAGGTAGTTGGAATTAAATGGAAGATACTAATTTTTCTTCTAATTTCTAGTTTCCAGGATATTTTTTTGACGTTTAACCAATTTAGCGGAATTTCACTAAATCACAATCTTTGAAATTCTAAAAATTCTTGTAAGGTTTAATAACACCTCGGATATGCTATTTATTTCACAGAAATTCCATCAGCTTATAAATTTTTTTTTGCAAAACGACCAACCTCCCAAAAATTTTGCAATTGTTATCATGAAAGAAGTACCAACTGCTAGTCTAAATAACTTCTGGGAAGCTAAATCTGCTTCTCAAAGTTTCGGTAATTTCCAATTTTCTATTCCGCGGATGATCAGAAAATTTTTTGAAGTTCAACCAAGTTTCCAGAAACGTTAAGAATTTAACTTAAATTCAATGGAGTTCTTTGAAGTTTCACCACTTATCTTCTCAAAAAAGAGCAAGCAAACTTCATGATTATCTTGAAACTTCCAATAAATTTATTGGACTTCCGAAAAGCTTAATCTATTTCTGTCACGTTAAGTGTATTTTCACTCAATCTTTATAGCTGTTCCGAAGTTCATAGTAATACAGAAAATAATTTTTAAAGACTTTGTTTAGCTTCTAGAAACTTAGAAAAGTTCTGACCATTTCATGTAACTGCCGAGAAGTGCCTTGGATTGTCTAAAAATTGTAGTATATGCAATATGGCCCAAACTTTTCCTCCAAACATATGACATGAATCTGTCTCCAAGATATCATCGGTTTCCCCCAGAAAGCTTATAAAAACTGCCATAGTTAAATGTATCCTCTCATCCAGGATATAAGTATGAATATTTTGATCTCCACCCAGGTTACCAATTACCAGTTCCAAAGCGTCTTTACGGCAGCCTATCAAGCATTTAAGTCACTTTAAATGCAACATAAATGCCGCATTTGGCCCAATTAAATTGCAACTTTACAACAAAAGGCAGTCAAGATGCTGATATAATTCTAATATAATGCTTTTAGCATCTCAAATGCAGATTTAGTGTTGATTTATTGCAAATTCTAATGCTTATTGGTTACCTGGGCAGTAACGTTTGCATTAATAAAATTGACAAAAATTGCCGATTTTTCATGGGTTTACCTTCACCCACACTGACAAAACTACCCATGAAGCATCAATCATAGTAACCCATGAGTCAGCATACAAAATTTGACAGCTCTATCAGTCGAACTCTAACCATGATGGCAAAAACAGTAAAGCAACTCCGTTCAGAAGTGTGCGCGTTCAAAGAACGGAACCCCGCCGCGTCGAAAACAGGCATCGTGCGGCACTTTGTGGACGCCGGAAACGCCCGTTTCGGCATCTACAACATCTTGGCACTATAAGTAAACAATCGAAAGAAAGCCCGGATCCAACCGGCCCTGAGCGACAAGAAGCTCCAAAAGATGCTGAAGAGGAAAACCAAGGGAAAAGTGCTGCGTGCGTTTGTCCGGGAGGTCGGTTCAACCAGCCAATCAGTGAGGGTGCAGGCAATGACGCAGCGGCAGCCTTGGCGGCAGCGGCTGAGTAAAATGGTCAACTCGATTTTTCCGACGAATCGCGACGACGTGGTAGTGGTGGTGGACGACGAGACCTATCTCACCCTTGATTGCAACGACTGACAGGGCACTTCGTATTTTACTTCCCCCACAAAGGAAGTGAGCTCCGAGGTGAAGTTCATTTCACACACCAAGTTCCCCAACAAGGTGCTGCTGTGGCTGACAATCAGCGAGAAGGGAATGTCAAAACCGCTCTTCTTTTGCTCCGGACTGGCCGTGAAAGGGGAAATTTATAGTACGAAATGCCACCCGGAACTTGTGTCATTCATCAAGAAATACCATAAGGGCGAAGACGCGGTGTTCTGGCCGGATCTGGCGTCAGCCCACTACTCGAAGCGATCGTTGGAGGAGATGGAGTGGCTGAATATCGATGTGGTACCCAAGTCGACGAACCCGCTCAACATACCCAAACTGCGTCCCATCGAGAATTTCTGGGCCATCCTGAAGCAAACGAAGAAAGAACTCATAAACATTCCTACACGCATGTTTTCGTCCGCCATGGCAAATGATCCGGGTTACTGCCGGAAGGCCGGAAGGCAAGGGCGTGGATTTTTTTTGCAAGTAAGCTTTAATAATTGACGAATTTCACGTCAACGCGTCTTCGTGTCACGCTAACTCGTCAATTCGTGATTAGCAGCACCCTGTCAGAATCCAAATGAAACCTTGTGGGTGGGTAGACTGTCTTTTCAAGCAACTTTGCAGACTTTGTTTTGGACGTAGGACTACGTCTTCTCATTTCTATACCGGGGCGCCGCTCTAAAATTTCTGAACTCGACCGCGTTACGGGTCGTTTTGGATATTTTGAGCGATAATAACTAAGTCATTGCATAAACGATTTTCATATCGTTTGCACCAATCGATTGGAAATAATTCTACGTATCAGTTTTAGTAATCAAGTTAATTGATTTTTAACATTAACTTATTAAAAATAACGTAAATGTAAGGTGATGTCTTATAATTTCGATTCGCAGAGTAAATTAACCAAATTTCCTAGCACAGTTTTCAAATCTAAGCAAGAGACGTCTCCCATCGTCTTCTTCTTCTTATTCTTTGTTCTCGAGAGGTAGATTCTGTTTCACGCTAGTGTATGGCAAAACATCAGATGCCCCTCCCCTTTTAATGAATTTGATTCACATTGCTTTAGTTGGTACCTCTTTTTGTTCATGCAATGGTACCCGATGCCATGATAAAAGGCACATTTCCGAACAAATGCCTCATTCGTTCGGCAGCATTGGAGCTGTGCGGATCTCCCTGTGCGGTAAAGCTGAGCAGCACCCAGCAGCGTCGCTCGGTACCCAGCATTGCAGTAATGCAGTAATGCCCACCTGGTCGTGGCATCAGCAGTATGGTACCCAGCAGTAGCCAGCAGTGCCCAGCTGGTCGTGACTTTTATTTTAATTTGTCATTTATTTGTACAGGCTCAATCGAATCAACTTTACAGAGCCAAATTTTCATGTTTTTATACATCATATATCTTTAAACTTAAGTCAGGGGGATAAAACCGATTACTCGCGGCCGTCTCGAGGTTAATAGGAATTACATATTACGGATGGGAAAGAGGGTGGAAATTAAAAGAATGGTTCACATAACACATTAAATTTAAATTCTAAATTATTGAAACACATAACTATACAACTTATGGATTTCTTTTGACTTGAACATTTTTTTAACAGAAAAAAAAACTTAAACTAAACATACAGGTTAAACTAACTACAATCTAAAGCTAATATCTAATGTTAGTCAAAAACACAAAAATGAGTTTCATGTACTCCAAATCACGACAGACAAAATATCTCGAATTGGACATTGGGATGTCTACCTCGAGCCCGAAGGGAATCATAGAGCCCCGATCTGACTCCACGATGTTCAGCACAAGACCAAATAACGTGATTTGCGTCCTGATAGCCTTGTCCACATTCACAGAGATTGCTGTCGCTCAGCCCAACCCGGTATAAATGAGCGTTCAAAGAATAATGATTGGACATGAGGCGAGACATGACACGAATGACGTCTCGACCCACATCCCCCCTAAACCAAGTGGTCGTAACTTAAAAAGCAGCTGACGATGGCAGTACATACAGTGGATTCCTGTCAAATATTCAGGCCATACATACAAATTTCGATCGCAATTCCCCGACAATTGATGAAACCCGCCCTTTTCAGGGCGAACAAAATAATTTGCCATATTAAAGAGTTTGTTTTATTAATATCTTATGAGCTAATCGAGTAATGAAAATAGCATTACAACGCACCGTCTCAACATGGCATAACTTGAAGAACCCGGATAAAATGGCCGAGCCGCGTCTATCTATATGTAAATCCTGATTTTCTCTGTTCTGACAATTTCTTAGGGTGGTTTCCTTCCAATTATTCAGGCCATCCTGCTACTTGAAAAGACCGAGATGCAAATTTGATCGCGTACCATGTTCCCCCCGACAATTAATACAACCCGTTTTTTTTCAGGGCGACCAAAACGATTTGCCCAATTGAAGAGTTTGTTTAATCGAAATTTCGTTGCCTTTGTTGTAATCCTCATCTTTTCATGAAATATGGTACCTAACGCCGCAGCCAGCGGTAACTAGAACAGTTTCAGCTTTCCTTCAGTCGCATCATGCATCTTGTGTACAATTTTGACGCATACTACGGTGGAAACAACGATGTTGATTGACGAATACACCAAAGGGGAAGGCCCACGAATGAGCTCGAGTTGGTTCAAATCCACTACTTTTGTTACTATAAAACATCTCGCTTTCATCCATTCGTTGTCCAGTTTGACTTCCTCGATAGCCTAAAAACGAGTGCTAGAACGATGTCCCAACACATGCTCGATAAGTATCGTGCGGTGTACCGCAAGCGGAAGCGTGAGATGGAGAAGAAAGAAGAAGAAGAAAGAGTGAGAGTGAAAGTTATTCGAAAGCCTGGTAAGACCGGTGCTGAACGAATGAAGCAGTACAGGCTTCGGAAAAAGCTGATGCAGGAGAATGTTAGTGGCTGCATCGATCCAACCGTCGGCGCTGTTATAGCTGGCAGTGTAAGTTCCGAACCGGGAACAATTGTTCTGGAACCAATGCCGGGGAGAAGCACAGATCCGGCCAGGTTTGTTCCAGTATTGATTCCTGACACCTCACAGTTACACGGTAAGTACAGAAAACAATCAATGGAAAAGTGAATTCTCGAGTAAACCATGATAAGGGCCGGAAAGCCAATTGTAAATAATGGCTTTAACCGTTGATCTCTCACGTATCTATAACTACACCATATGGTAAAGTAAACATTCCTTTATCAAATACTGCTTCCAATTTGCAAGAGCGTTTTGAGATTTGAGAGAAATCGACGTTTAAAATCATTATTTACAAATGGCTTTCCGGCCCTTATCAAAGTTTACTCGAGAATTCATCCAAATAGGAGTTAATAATACAGTGGTCTATTAACGTAAAATTAACGACCCACTTCTATATGAACCATCACAAAACAAACTCTAAACGTTTCAATTCACTTCACATCTCCTTAGTGTTTTAAGTTTTGTGTTGTTTCTTAAATTTCACAGACACATGAACAGAAGAACCTTTTACAAACCAATATTTTTACTGTGCTGACATTAGGCTGACACATTTTCATGTTGAAAATTGAAACGGAATCTCTTCTGTGGTGTTCCATATATTCAATTCACATGATTTTTTTTTGAATTATATGTGTTTAACATCGCATAGACAACACGTAACACTATAACTAAAGTGCTACATACTAGAGGGGAGACAACCTTAATTTTCGCATTAAATCGTATTATGATACCAAGTTCATAATATTAATCTAGACTGTAATGTGATTTAGAGTAAATTCGTTTTGGAGTTCACATGTTAGTTTGACAGTTTATGATATTATAATACCGTATAATCATATTATAATTCTATTATTTTCACTAATATTCATAGTGTTGGCGTTAAAATTAATGCAGGATTAAGTTGTCTCCACCCTTGGCTACATATATTAATTCTACAGTTTTGAAAACAATAAATACTTAAAGTAAAACCTTTCGGAATTGTGTCTTTCCAAAAAGTTACGAACTTTATTTTACTTTGCCCGATATAAGCAAGGGTAAACTAACCATTGAAACCATTTATCGTACTAACTAATAAAGTTATTTTCAGCAAATAGCCCCGTTGCAATTATTGGTTCAAATCACAAAAATAAACAACGAGCTAATGTTGCCGTACATATGGAATGTAGAATTAAGGCCTGAACGTAATGATAGCGAAACGGCAACGGCAGCGGAACAGCCCGATCTTGATAAACCTGGCTTGTCGAATAGAGAACTGGTTGGATCCAACCCGATTCCAATTGGATGAATGGATGTCATTTACGACAACTGTCAAACTTGCCGTTGTCGTTCTGTTTCCGTCCATATTACGTTTGGGCCTTTAAGATGGTACAATATTTTACAATATTTGAGTTATTCTTACCTATTTTAATGCATCTCTGAGAAGTATACTAGAAACCGATTTAAATTGGACGGCTTACGTTTTACCGAAGACTACTTTATCAAGAAGACTGGGAACTCTGCCAAAAGCCAAGCGACAGTAACCGCAACGCCATCCCGAGAAAAGGTAGAACCACTCTATGAATGTGTGCGTATCAGTTCATCATTACACGCACACAGCTGCTGTTAATAATTGGGTTCTCATGTACACCATGAGCTTCTACCTTTGCTTGATAGAGAGACTGTACGCACTGACGTTTCACATTTGTATGGGAAACTTGAAGAGATGCCAGTCTTCCTGATTCCTGAGTAGTCTTTGGTTTTACTCAAATAATTATATATTTATAGCGTTTGTGATGTCAACAGCACATGGGATTGAGCATAAAGTGCTAGGGGTTGCCATCGTTAATTTTCGCATTATGATACCAATAATATTTCAAGATTAAAATATTATTCTTAACTATAATGTGATTTAGAGGAAATTTGTTTTGGTGTGTACATGTTGATTTGACAGTCTATACACTGTCAATAAAATCAAAGCATTCTATTGGCAGTTTATGATATTATACTACCGTAGAATGACATTATAATTCTTTTATTTTCACTAATATTCATAATATTGGAATTACATTTAATGCAAGATTTAGTTGTCTCCCCACTAGATAAAGTGCTTATTTTTGGAGTATAATTTTGTGGTAAAATTCTGCTCATTACGTTAGATTTTGTTCTCCCTTCTTCTACAACGTTTCGTAATATTTGGAAGGGGCTAAAGCTTTCTGATTTAAATAATGCACTAATGGAAATGTCTATGAAACTTAACAAATAAATCAGAAATAAATAAATGTAGAACGATCATATTATATTTTCGATAAAAATTGACGCAGAATTCGTATGTTTACGTAAAATCATTCTTCACTCTAACAAATTTCTCCAAAACACTTAAATGGCAATTGTAAGCCTGGGTTATTTCGTTTAAAATGTATTGCATTTTCATAGGAATTGCTCCGCTTGAAGCTAGAAGTCATGCTATACTGGACCAACAGGACGAACAATTTCAAAGTCAAGGTAAGCACATAACGACGTATGAAAATTATGCTCTCTGGGTCGAATTTATTTTTCATACATTGCTATGATTTCCACGTTGTATCATAAAATTCGTTCCATGAAATTTACTTCAAAATGCACTTTACAGAAATTGTTCCATTTCGTTCTGTGGATAAGGGGACTGTTCAAATTTCTACTCCCACCAGCCAGGGTGAGTTGAATGGAAAGCTGTTATTAGTAGTAGTGGTAATAGCTTTTATAAATTTTAATATCATTTTACAGAATCTGACGCACCCGATGAACCGAATTTCGACAGGGCCGATCGCGAGTTTGATAAGCGGTTCACTGCGAATGAATTTGGTTTTGCGTGCAGTGTGTGTGACAGGTTATGGTTTGTTAATGACCTGAAGCCAATCACTGAAGCAGCAAGAGGAGTATTGGCTGGCCATTTTGAATCGGTTGAGGGATTCAAAGTCTGTCAGACATGTCGCAGTAGCCTGCAACGGGATGCAGTGCCGAATTTGTCAACGTCGAATGGGTTTACGTATCCTAGCCGTCCTCCGAATATTCCACCACTTGATCCAATCAGCGAAAGGCTGATTTCTCCGCGTTTGCCGTTCATGCAGATTCGTCGCCTGCGACATGCACAAGGTCTTTTTCCCCACCAACTTCAATAACAATCGAGTTTTAACAGTATTATCCGAAATTACAGGCAACTACACGATTATTGGTCAGGTAATAAATGTTCCAGTTGATGTTGATGAGATGGTTCGGGTGCTTCCACGCCAATTGGAAGATGATTATGCTTTTAACGTTTGTATCAAGAAGCACTTGATTCACAAATCTAATTATTTGTCTGGATTCGTCAAAAAGTCGGTCGTGAAAACTTGGCTTGAATATCTTGTTACAACGCCTTTGTATCGAAAAGAGGGCGTTATTTTCAATCAGGAACGGTTGCAATATTTTCAATCGGAACCACAATCTGCAGCATCACGGAATGAAGATACGATTCAGCTTGAAGTGATTGACGCAAATAATGATACCGAGTTATTTGCTGGTCAACAACAAACACTTCTGTGGAATGAAGACAAGTGTCTAGAACTTGCTCCGGCTCAAAACAGGAAACCAGTTTCCATCGTCTACGACGAACATGCCGAGGAACTCTCCTTTCCGGATATTTATCTGGGATATCCGAGGAAGTTCAGAGATGGAATGCGTGTGACTCCTTTCATGATGGCCACCAGTGAGCTGAGACGAAGCGATAGACGTGGTGCCAAGCCGAGCCATTTACTATATATGGCTATGAAAGTTCTGAGGCTACGTGTGATTGAAGGCCTGCAGCAAACATTTAAATGTATGGGAACAGCGGACATCACGCGAGGTCAGCTCAATGACAGAAGCTTCGTAGAAAGTCTCATGGAACGAAACCTGTCGTTCATGAAGTCTATTCCGAACTCTGTGCAGTATTGGTATCAACGAAAACAAGATCTTTTCGCAATGATACGACAGCTGGGTAAACCTACAATGTTCCTCACATTAAGTGCAAGCGAAACTCAATGGCCTCTATTATTGAAGCAGCTGTATAAGTTGTCAAACGAATATGGTGGCATTCAACTGGATGATCCAATGCAAGAGCTGAATGCGCAACAACGCGCGACTCTAGTGAATGATGACGCTGTAACGTGCTGCTTGTACTTCAACAAGCTCGTTGATGTACTCATGGTAATTTTGTCGTCCCCCAGATTCAGTCCGTTCGGAAAACACCATGTTGTAGATTTCTTCAAGCGCATCGAGTTCCAGCATCGTGGCAGTCCACATGCGCACATCATGCTATGGCTTGCGAATGATCCTGCTGAAACGGTATCCGAGCATATGCCTGCAACAATGGAACTCATTAGAAGAATGTGTTCCATTCAGGCTGTGCACTTGCCGGACACTATCAAAAAGCAGATTCATACGCATACGCGAACATGCTATAAGCGCAATGAGAAACGTTGTCGTTTCAACATACCATATTGGCCAATGAACGAAGAACGGTCACTGATTCCTCTAACCGCTGACGATCGTCGCCGTGGTGAGTTGAGGAAACGTGCCTCGGAAATGCGACAGATACTGGAAACCAAGGCGTTTGACACGCTTGAAGAGTTTCTTGTCGACTGTAGGTGCACATATGATTACTATCTTGATGTGCTCCGTTCTTCAATACAGCGGCCAACAATTTTCCTGAGGCGAGGAATGAAGGAGCTTTGGACAAATCCATTCAACCCGTGGGTAGCTCAGAAACTTCGCTCTAACATGGATCTGCAAGTTATCCTCGACGTGTACTCGTGTGCATGTTACTTGGTTGACTATGTGAACAAGTCAAACCGAGGTATAAGTGGATTACATCGTGACCTCATCTCTCTGCAAGAGCAATATCCTGACGAAGACTACACGGCCTTACTAAAGAAGGTTAGTTTGAAGATGCTGAATTCTGTGGAGATGTGTAGCCAGGAAGCTGCATGGTACTTGCTTCGCATGCCAATGTCCGAAGGCAGTAGAAAAGTGGAATTCCTGCCTACAATGTGGCCTCATGAACGCCTCAGGTCCAGAAAGCATTGTAAGCAGATGGACGAAGAAGGAATTGAAGAGGATTCAACCGATGTGTGGACCAAGAATATCATCCAAAAGTATGAAGAGCGGGATGGCTTGGAGAATGTTTGTTTGGCAGATTTTGCAGCACGGTACTCCCAAAGCAGAGGAACCAACAGCTATAAACCCAGGAGCGTTCCAAAAATCTTGAAATGGCGAGGATACAGTATGAATGAACTCGTTGAGTACAAGCGCGAATCGGTTCTTCTATTCTTACCGTTTCGAAATGAGGTTCGCGACATCCTGGACAGTAACAGATTCCTGCAGTTGTATGATACGCATGAAGCAGATCTCTTACGAAAACGCAGAGAATACGACTGTGAGCTGAATCTAGAACAGACTGTTGAGGAATACCTGCGTACTTGTGAGAACGAAGAAGATGGGCACCAGGAAAATGCTGCCACAGAAAAGAATGATGAGTATGTGCGGACGACTACTATGGATCCAAACAACGACGACATCGAACATCTACCAGCAGGTACACTGAGAGCGATCATCAGACAACGTACAAACGTAATGTCAAAGGATGATTACTGTGCTATGGTGCGGAGAACAAATGCGGAGCAGCGTGACTTGATCTTGCATGTAATCGATGGATTACATAGCTACGACGAGAACAGCAAAGCTTTGCAGACCTTCTTTACTGGGCCTGCTGGGTGCGGTAAAACTTTTACGTTGCGGATCCTGATGGAGACTATCAATCGATTCTCTCAGGCTCACAATACGATGAAAAATGCCTTCGTAGCATGCGCTTCGACTGGAAAAGCAGCCGTTGCTATTGGAGGAACTACCGTGCATTCTGCATTCCGCATCACCATGTCACGCCGAAACAACTCAAAGCTCAGCTTTGAAATGCTGCAGTTGTACCGTAATGCTTTCACCAATGTGAAAGCGGTTATAATAGATGAGGTCAGTATGATAGGCGCGGATGTGCTCAATACCATCCACACGCGTTTACAAGACATTACTGGCAATTATGAGGATCCATTTGGCGGCATCAGTATAATATTTTGTGGTGATTTACGACAACTACCACCCGTTAATGCTAGGCCCGTCTACAAGCCAACTGGAAAATCCTTTCACGGTGCTGTTCTTTGGCAATCCCTTGATTTCTTCCCACTGGTAAAAGTTATGCGCCAGACGGATCTGGAATTTTCCAGCATACTTACCAAAATTGGCAACGGCAAGCCATTGACTGGGGAAGAAACAACACTGATTGAAAGTCGATTCCGCACAGCTGAATGGTGTAAACAGAACGCACCAGGAGCAATTAGACTGTATCATCGCAACATAGATGTGGAGAAGTTCAATAATGAAGCGTTGAACGATCAAGATGCACTGGACTGTACTGCTGACGATGTGTTTGCGGGATACAAAGATGCTAGTCAGTTAGCAAGCTCCCGCGTCAAACTCTACAAAATGAGCGTCGTGGAGACCGGCGGGCTACCTTATTTGCTACGACTTGCGGTTGGTAAGCCTTATATGATAACTACCAACGTTGATGTCGAAGATGGTGTAGTGAATGGCGCGATCGGCGAGCTGAAATACCTCGAACAGGACGAAGACGATTCTGGGCAGCAGATCGTAAAGTTGTGGTTTAAGTTTGAGAGTGCGGCGATAGGTGCTGCATTGAGGATTAAAGCAAGACCTGCCGTTTTCGCCAGACCTGGAATCCTACAAGAGGATTGGACTCCCATCTCAAAACGCTCGGCTAGTATAAAGTTGAGTGGCATCATTAAATGCAAGCGGATACAGTTTCCGGTGGTCAGTGCCTGTGCGTTAACTGTTCATAAGTCGCAAGGTGGCACTTTCCCGGAGATTGTATATGACTACAATAAAAGCCAGGATCAGCAGTTAGTGTATGTTGGATTGTCACGTGTTCAGTCAATCCAGGGGCTGTATTTAACAAACCCAACCAATGCCTTTAAGTTCCATCATGCTAAAGGTAGCAACTCACCTAAGATGGTAGACCTCAGGAACGAGCTGCAGCGTCTAGAAAACCATCGATTACAAACACTTGGGGATAAACTATACCAAGTTTTGGAAAGCAAGGGTTCTGCCACCACCTTGATGAGCATCAATGTTCAAAGTTTGAACGCTCACGTGATGGATATCGCCTCAGATCGGATTTTGACAAGCGTGGAATTCCTCGCACTGAGTGAGACTTGGTTAGACAATGACTCCTTAGTTGATATTGAAGGCTACCACTGCATCGTTCAGTTCAAACGCTGCAACTGAGAGCAGGTGGTGTAGCAATATATCAGCAGGACAAAGCTACCACTATGGCTGCTACCCACAAGATCCAACAGCTCAGTGAACATCATGACGAGATGTTCAGCGTTGTCGATAACGTCGGGGACATTTGTGCAGCTAATATTTCAGTAATG